>JANHJO010001254.1:0-10621 GCA_032468235.1 Pseudoxyrhopus heterurus | reverse complement strand
GCCCCGTTACTCTAGTAGAGGCAGACGCCGACTTTCTCCTCTTTCCGGCGCACACTTATGTGGTCACAGGATAACTTCCGGAGCTTCTTCCGCTTTCTAGAGGAACTATTCTTCCGCTTTCTGGCGGAAAGACCAAGCATTTCCTAGAGCGTACTTCCGGTTCAGAAAGAAAGACTCTCCGACTCTATGAGCTGGGTGGTGTCTTGTCACTTACATAGAATAGAATAGAGCTGGAAGGGATCTTGGAGGTCTTCTAGTCCAGCCCCGTTCAAGCAGGAGAATCTATACCATTTGAGACAAGTGGCTGTCAAATCTTTTCCTCAAAACCTCCAGTGATGGAGCACCCACGATTTTTGGAGGCATGCTGTTCCACTGATTAATTGTCCTGTTAGGAAGTTTCTCAATTCCAAGTTGCTTCCCTGATTAGTTTCCAACCATTGTTGCCCTCTGGTGCTTTCTAGAATAAGTTGACACCCCTCTTCTTTGTGGCAGCCCCTCCAATACTGTAATACTGTTATGTCACCCCTAATTCTTCTTTTCTTTAGACTAGCCAAACCCAAGTCCTGCAGCCATTCTTCATATGATTCACACTTGGCTTGAATGAACCATAGCTTCATTTCACAGATCTGTATTTGAGGTCAAGGCGCACAAAACTTGTTAACTATCTTGCATCTCCTGGCATTAGCATATGCTTCCTTTCCTTTTTATTTGCATAGACTCCTTTGCAAAAGAAACCAATCCATCAAGATTGCCATCCCTGCAGAGGTGATCCCACCACAGCCAGACGATTGCAAATCAAATCCAGTTTTGTACTATGATGAATTGTGAAGTAACTGATGAATTACCACTGGGTTACTGTATCTTTTATAATATTATAGAATATTAATGTCAGAAATGTGTAGTTTATCTTTTTGGAAAAAGCACCATTTTTTTTTTACCAATGAAAGGATGAAGTACCAGCATGTGTTACTATAGCAGATATTTTATGGTATTTTACTTTTGCTCTGATTATATTCTAGTGGTATATTAGCAACAAATGACCATTGATAAATATAAAACATAAGGTAGATTTCTTAGTGTTTATTTGTAGTTTGCTTACAGTTGTCTAATTTTTTTTAAATTAAGTTTGAAAATTGTTTTGTGCTAAACAAAGCTAAACAAAAATGTTTTCTTAAAAATAATCCTAAATATACTTATTAATTTTTTTTATCTTGATTCCTAAATTATTTGCTTTCCTAGGTACATTATTTTAAACTTATAACATATGGATTATGACTTCAGTGCATATATTACAAAAATAATTTGCATGAGTGATATGACATCCGAAGGCACCATGCATGCATATCATTTGCATGGTGCCATCGCAACACATATGCCTCAGATTCCCTTGTAGATACCACCTTTAAGAGTATGTAAGAAAACACGCAACACCAAACACAGCACATAAATGCCATTTTTTCCCCTAGAGATAGGTTTCAGTGTATTCTTACTCAACTGTTTACGTGCAGTCTCCTCTCCATAAAACAGAGTTCTTGGCTAAGCCTGCTCAACAGTTAGTCTGGCACAACGTGTGAGGCCCATGTGGTATCTGATGCCCTTTTCAAAATCAGATATTTATCTGTTCACTGGCTACCTATGATAAAAAGAGGTGACATATAAGGCTATTCAAATATGTTGGAATCAAGGCCATCTACCCAAGTGGATTTTTCATGTCGCACTTGCTTAGCCCAGAACATAGGATTAGTAACTGAGAAATGACCAGGTGTGAGATGGCTGACCCTGGTATAATAAGTCCTGTTATCAACATACAAGCAGCTATAAAGTTTCCCATGTAAATATAAGCTGTTTAACCTAATGAATGAAAAGGCTTATATCTGGTCAAAAGGGGTCCGGTGAGAAAGTACAAACATATACCACAATAATGACATCTGTCACATTCTTTGAGAAAGTTACCATAGATAAAACATGTGGTAGAACATATTCATGAGTCATTAACGGAGTCAGCAGGATAAACAAAGGCATGGGTATTATGCATTTTATTAGAATGGGTAATATCCAATGGGTACTATTAAATGATACAGATGCTCAAGCAGACAAGAGCCATTTCAGACAATCCTTCAGATGTACCACACAGAGAAGACTCAGCAGCACAACTTCCTGAGTAGGGGAGCTACTGGCAGACAAAAAGACCATCAGATTTTGCCTGGAAAACAGCCATTTTCCCGAAGTTCATCCCAGTTGTCAACCTGCAAAAGATCAGGACATTTCTTTGGATCACTGTTTCTCAATTAAAAGCTATGTCAGTAGAATTGTAACTCTTCCACCCGCTTCTCAATTATGTCCTGAAGGAGAGTGGTAAGAAGTATTTTGAATACAATTCTGGAGTTTTTTTTGATGGAGTTGGTAATCAATTGTTTCCCAGATGTACTGGAACTACAACACCCATGATTAATGGCCAAGGATTCCAGAGTTTTACTCCAAAGTATTTTGGTTATCAGATCGCCTGACCCTTCATGGCTGTACCCCTGAAGAGGGAGAAATCTTTTACCGTCTTCCTTTGCCCGCAACTGGTTTCTTGTACAAAATACTTTAGCCAGACTTACGGAATTTACTTACCCAAAAAGAAGGGCACAGGGACGAGTATACTTTTTTATACCACTGGCAGACATAGGGATCACTGCCTTTGGCATTCATAGCTTTCTCACAGCGATGGAAATCTGCCGGGGGGAAAAAAAAAACGTTTCAAGTCAGTGATGGAGCAAAACGCATCTAATCTAGAACCCAGAAGAGTCCTTAAAACAGATCGGTGTATAAGCCTGAAGAATCTACAAGACTGTATTATTTATGTATTTATTTATTTATTACTAAATGTATATTGCACTTGACCTCACTACTGGAGTGACTCTTATATGCAAGATAAACAAGAGTATTTTTCAGAAGACTGAGGAGTTTTTTTCTTTAATGCAATCGGGACAGTATAGTTAAAACTGTACTTTTACCATGGCAAACTATTAACCCAAGCTGTCAAAAAAGTTCAAAAGAAAAATGGGAGAGAAAAAAGGAAACGTGTTGTGTTAAAAAATAATAAAAAAAAGCCAAGGAAATTATTCTTCATTATGTAACGAATGTTTTTAAATATAGGGGGAAGAGACAGCAATACCATTTTTACGCTTAAACTTTCTGTAAATAATATATTGTTTTTACTTCGAGAGAGAAAAATATGACTTTTTATACTAACCAAGGTAGTTCTGCCAGCAGCCTCGTGTTTGATTTTGATTGGGGAACCTACTGTCAAATGGAGCTGTTTTGTAGTTCTCTATCTTGCTTTTTATGGCTTCAGACATACTTTTTTTCTGAAAATAAATACAAAATCAGGAAATTGATATATCAGGTGCTTCAAAATGTCAGCTATTAGAAGACATTCCCTTAGGAAAAAGATCAAGTTTTCCCTATGGCAGTTTTATCACCCAAAGAATTTAATACTGGATTGCCGTAGATATTTTATTCTAAGTAGAATCCTGCTTATAAATCAATGTCTACTCCCTATTGTACACCTCCTTACTGTCTTGTGATGCCTTCCTCTACAATGAATGTAAATACAAACATTAATTCTCTTCTTACTAATTATATCAGTGTTGGAGTGAGCATTCCAAAGGACAGAAGAATGGGGGAAAAGGAGCCGTAAGATCTACCCTTTTACTTGGCTTCCTCGCAAGTCAAGTTTTGGAAACCTTTCTCACCCTTTGGCCTCACCCAGCTCTTTGGGATAGTATTCTCTGGACACTGTAAAACAAAGGAAAGCTAAGTAAAATCATTAGCACATTTGTGATCGTGTGATTGGGCGTAGTGACAGCTTTGTTTAACAACTGGGTTGCCTGCCTAGGACTGTCAAGAACTATTGGTTCAGTCCATTTCTCCTGTCTGCAATCAGTGAACCAGAAATTAAATCTTCTGCTCACATCAGGATATGTCTGGAACCCCTTCCTGCTAAATAGGAGAAAGCCTTGGTACCCTTACCACTGACCAACAGCTATTTTAATCTAATACATTAATATGCCTCTCCCTTTTTGAAAACCTTCTGGTAACAGAATGGAGATATGATTTCACCCTTAAGCTTTACAGCAGACAAGCTAGATTTTAGGGTAGCAAATCAGTTCTAATATATTTTAGCCTGCTGAACAGAAATAACAGAAGAGTTGGAAGGGACCTTGGAGGTCTTCTATATAATAATATATATGTATGTATGTATGTATGTATGTATGACATAAATAAGGCCTCAGAATGCTCACATGTCAAGAAATTGGAAGCAGATACTTTATTCTGTGGTTCTGCTTGCTGGCTTCTGCCCAAAATAATAAAAATGGGTGTGGTTGGTAGGATAATCATAATCTGATTATAAACAATTAAATGTCTGAACCTTGAACAGATGACTAAATAAACATCTTGCTTATTTATTAGTTCAATCTAGATGCAGTGTGGAAGAAAGCTGCATCTATCAAAGTGATGCTTTATAAGCAGCTCCTAAAATCTTTCAACTGAACAATGGGAAGAAGCAAGCAATCTTAAGTTTTCATTAGACTGCTAGCTGTGTCTCTTTAACAGAGACTTCCTGACATTTTACATAACAGAAGAGATCCTTTCCTGAAATGATTATCTATGGATGGAGATGAAAGGTACAAAGATACCTTGCCTGCAGACAGGAAAACAATAACAAAAATGACATGCCACAAGTGAGATCACGAGCCTATTACTGTAATATTAAGCACTGAAGATTTATACACATTAGCTGGGTTCAACAACACCCTATGCTAAGACCACAAATCAGATATTGTGTTCACATATCTGATACCCAAATAAAACAATTGTAGGAGGGCTTCACCTGTGACTGACATAACATGGGAAACCAATGGCTTCCCTCCAGTCACTGAACCATAGATATTGCCTCATTGCATTTCAGGCTACCCCAGCTTTTGTGTCAATTCTGCTATTAGAAAATCAAGCTGTTCTAGTAAAATCAAGGCAAAAGCAAAGGGGAAAGGGACATTTCATGGCCAAATCTGATGGACCCTAACCTTCTTGCCGATGTTCCTAATCTTCATTTAAGTGCTAATCTATGATAAAAAGTCAAGTTATCCAAAATGGAAATACTGGCACACAATCCTCCAACTAATAGTGGTGATGGTTTATTAAGCTTGTGGAATAGTATCATTTGGCTGGAAGGTTACCTTTTGTATTAAGTCTGCTTGGGTGCACATTCTTTTGAAACAGCTTTCTTTTGCTGCAGGTAGTCCTCGACTTACAACAGTTCATTTAGTGAAAGCCCGAAGTTACAACAGCACTGAAAAACGTGACTTAGGACCATTTTTCACACTTATGACCATTGCAGCATCCCCACGGTCATGTGATTTACACCGCAATGCTTGACAACTATTCCTATTTATCATGGTTGCTGTGTCTCCAGGGTCACGGGATCATCTTTTGCGACCTTCTTACAAGCAAAGCCAATGGGAAAGCCAGATTCACCTAACAGCGGCATTACTAATTTTACTAATTTAACAACCGCAGTGATTCAACTTAACAACGGCAGTGATGCACTAACAAATGCCACAAGAAAAGTCGCAACACGGGGCCAAATTCACTTAACAAGTTTCCTCGCAACGTAACTTTTGGGGCTCAATTGTGGTGGTAAGTCGGAGACTGCCTGCGTTACAGAGGAGACACTCCTTGGGTCAGACCCCCCCAAAGGGCTTGTTCTGAGTGGAAAGAACGTCTTCCCAGGACAAATGGGAGAGGGAAAGATTTCCCCCAAACCATCCTCCTCCACCCTGTCCCTCCCTCAGCCCCCTTTTCTAGTACTTGAGGGGTGGTGGGTGCTAACAACCGGTTCTACCGAAGTGGTGCAAACTGGCTGAATCCCACCACTGCTCTAGATGCAGAAGGAGGTCACAGGTAGAGAGTGGGGGAAGAAGGCCCGGTTGGTGCAAATGGAGAAGACCATTGCTATATTTCTAATAATAATATGATTCTGCTACTGTACAAACTCTACTATGCATTTGAATCCTCAAGCCTGGTGACAAAACCATGCATTTTAAGGCAGTTGTCCCCAACCTTTTGGGCATCATGGACCGGTTCCATGGAGAGAGGTTTTTCTGCAGACCGGAGGGGACATGGTTTTGGGTGCTGCCTGCATCCCACAGATGGGGCTTTGCTTGATTGTGCGGCCCAGTTTCTGGCATGCCGTGGCCCGGTGTTGGTACACGGACTGGGGGTTGGGGACTCCTGTTTTAAGGCCTTGTATGTCAGGGACTGTGTGACAACTGCATAAATTTAAAAATCATGATCAACCAATCACAGGAGGACTTGGCTTTCCCTCCAAAATGTGCCTCTGACCAACTGACAGTCAGAGGGTATAAATAGGGGTTCACGGAGGTAATTCTTGGTTCTTTGTCACATAGGTGACTGACTCAGATAGTAAGAGTGATTCCTTGTCACATCTCATAGGAGATACCTTCATAGGAAGGAGACGGGAGTCTGTCAAAGGATATAAATCATTTTATTAAACAGTTTGACTTTACAATTTGTCTGTCTCTTCTGTGCTGCAAAACAAGGGCAACGATTCATCGTTTCATCACCTCTTGACATTGTAAAACGCCACAAGGATTAGGGCGAATCTAACCTTAGGATGGGCAGGGTTACCATGAGAGAAACGTCTTTGTTCCTGGGTCCTTCCAGGTGGGATCCCCCAATACCAAGCATCTCCTGATCAGGCAGACAATAACAGGGAGAAGCAGTCCTTCGAATAACCCAGTCCGATACCATGTATGATATCCAACCATAGCTGGATACCCTCCCCCAGTTTGACGCTGCTGATATAATGCCAAGTTACATAAGGGTAAGCATTTTTTTCACATCTGTGCCTTGGCCTTGGAGTGGAAGAAAACAATGTGCTTAATCAAATATTTTGAACTGTGCATTCTTGCCAAAATTATTTATTTATAAAGTGCCAGCAAACAGTTTGCCACTTAGAGTCGAAACTATGGCACCAATCGGAGTGCTAGCAAACCTTCTGATACTACAGCTTTCTTACGGTAAGAGCCTGGACAATGGAGCTTTAAGTGGCTTTTTTGGTTAAACCTCCAGGTACATGAGTAAGCCTGCATGAAATTATTAACTCTAGATGTAGAAGCAGGTCACTGGTAGAGAGTGGGGAAAGAAGGGCCGGTTGGTGCAAATGGAGAAGGCCATTGCTGTATTTATAATGATAATATGAATTGATACATTTGATTTATATCAGCAAAACTAACCAATTTATAATATATAATCACAAGCATGCTCAGCTTCCTTTTGTGTTTCCATTTATTTGGCAATTGATTTCAACAGAGGAAGATAACATATTATAGGATATTCTGAGAAAAAAGTCGGGGAGGGCTTAAAAATAGGTAATGCGACTAGACAGAAAATACAAATATCAAGATGGAGAGAGAAATCAATATAAATAGGTAAATAGATGAATGTTGTTTAAATGGTGATGGAAAATAGTAAGATATAGAGAGAGATTGATAATATTTAAAAATAATAGGATGTATGACTTGCTTGCTCAGTAAATACGAAGACTATGAAACCACTTAGATGAAATGCTAATGTAACTGATATTTATACTGTATAAATGATTTGTTTTCTCTTTTTTTAATAATAAAGGAATTAAAAAAAAATCCAGGACTTATTGTTTATGTTTACCGTATGTTCTGATTTGACCAAGGTGGTCCCAATTTTCGGCTCCAATACAAGCACCCTAACCGGTATGCAAAAGTGTCCTGGAAAGTAGAGCTGTACAGACCTGCAAAGGGGGACTCAGATTTAGCCATGTATTAATAACTAGTTCCCCAATGTGCAGGGAACTCAATGAAAGGAACTGAGCATCTCTCTCCAGCTTTGCTTGTGCAAGCTTGCAGATTATGGCCTTTGTCTTGCAGCTTAAAGATGTGTGGAGTTCAGTTCCCAAAATTCACCATGCTGTCAGGGGAATTGTAGGAATTAAAGTCCATACATCTTCAAGTTGCCAAGACTGAGAATCACTGGTTTAACTGGTTGAAAGTACAATAAGCTCATTGATATTGCTGTTTATAAGGTGCTCTAAGGAGCTTCTAGAGTTCCAGCAGCAAGGCACTGTTTTAAACAACTAAATGATCCTGGGATGAGAACTGTGGGAATGATAAAAGTGTGTTTTTCACTTCCATCTTGAATAAGTCCACTTCCCTGGCTTTCTACGCCCAAATCTTAGCACCACTAACAAAGCAGAACCTGCTGCACTAAAGTGTTAAGTGTTAAGGTCCTGGACATATCCTATTTTAGAGTGTGATGAGCTAGCATCTCTGTTTAATATTTAATGAATTTTTGCTTTCATAAAACCATGTTGGAAAGTATGGGAATTAATTTTATCTATGTTGTATACACACACACACACGTACCGCTTTATAAATCCTTAATAAGATCACACCTGAAATACTGCATCAAGTTTGGTCACCACATTACAAAAGAAGATGTTGAGACTTTAAAAAAAAAGTACAAAGAAGAGCATCTAAGATGACTAAAGGTCTGGAGGCTAAAATATATGAAGAACGGTTGCAGGAATTGGGTATGGCCAATTTAGAGAAAAGAAGGACTAAGGGTAACATGATAGTAACATGATAGTAATGTTCCAGTATTTGAAGGGCTGCCACAAAGAAGAGGGGGGTCAATTTATTTTCCAAAGCACCAGAAGGCAAAGCAGGAAACAATGGATGGAAAATAATCAAGGAGAGAAACAACCTGGAATCAAGGAGAAACTTCCTAACAGTGAGAACAATTAACCAGTGGAACAGCTTGCCTTCAGAAATCGTGGGTGCTTTATCACTGGAGGTTTGGAAGAAGACAGTCCGCTGTCTGAAATGGTATAGAGTCTCCTGCTTGAGCAGACGGTTGGACTAGAGGAGCTCCAAGTTCCCTTCCAGCTCAATTCTGATTGACCGATATACAAGCATATAGGAAGAGTCATGATGGTGCTTTAATTTACTTACATGGGCATAGTCATGTATACAATTTTCAAATAATCCATATTCAACTGGTTTGATGCTGTGTGTCTCACAGTCTTCTGTGCCGCTCCAAAATTAGTGTACTGATAGAAATACTACTAATAAAAGCGATTCTGTTTGTCTTCACAGCCAAACAGTGAACTTTCTTGGTTTCTTTGCAGCAAAAACCCCTCTTGATCGGATCATTGGAGGTTCTGAATGTAACGAAAATGAACACCCGTTCCTTGTACACCTGTATAACACTTCAGGGTTTTTATGCTCTGGGACCTTGCTCAACCACGAATGGGTGCTCACCGCTGCACACTGCAACTGGTAAGGGCGTTACAGAAGGTGGAAAGATTGCGGGAGATCGTGCTTAAATATCCAGATTTTTTAATAATGTTCTGCTAGTTTGTAGTGACTTCTCTGTGCATTTTGAATGAGTGTTCTGTTGCTACTGCTCTTCACAATAATATCTTGAACAATGCTGTTTATATTCTTCTTCTTCTTCACCATAATATTTCCTTTTTTTCCTGGGATACAATAACAACAAACACAACAATATCTGGAACCTTACCTGAACACCATCAGCATTGACAAAATCACCAGAGTCAATTGCAAAAGGCAGTTTTACTTGGAATAGCTTACATCCTGTGACAATCGCTTTAATACCATGGAACCACAACATCTACCTACACCAGGTCCTTGGGAAGGACTCGATAGGTGGATAAAAATGGCAAATCCAGTCTAAATATCTGACTGCCTGTGCAACCGACCAGAATATATTAGCCATATGCTGCCTGACTCTGGGGGTTTGCAATAAGAAAATAAATTTCAAACAAAGCATAAAAGATAAAAACATGATGTAGTGAGGGGCTTCTCTCTCCCTTGTCAAAGGCCTGGGCGAGGCACCATGTCTTCGTAGCTCTTCAAAACAAGAGCAGAGGGGGCACCATCCAGATCTTGTGTTCGTCTTTATCTATCCTACGATCCTTTGAGATAAGTTGGGTTGAGAGAGGATGTGCACAATACCAAATCATAACATTAATACCATGGACTCCTTAACTTTTTGTCGTTTTTCTTGTAGGAAAAATTTCATCGTAAAGATTGGTGTGCATAACAAAAACCTACCCAATGAGGATGAGCAGATAAGAGCCCCGAAGGAGAAGTTTCGTTGTCTCAATACCAATAACAGAACCCGATGGGGCCAGGACATCATGTTGTTCAGGCTGAACAGTTCTGTTAACTATAGTACACACATCGCACCTCTCAACTTGTCCTCCAACCCTCCCAGTATGGGCTCAGTTTGCCGTGTTATGGGCTGGGGCACAATCACAAGTCCTGGAGGTAGGGATCGCCATCTCTACTCTCACACAAAGCTATTGATGTAACATCAAACATCAAAATCAGTAAGAGCTGCGATGGCACAGTGGTTAGAATGCGGTACTGCAGGCTACTTCTGCTGACTGTCGGCTGCCTGCAATTTGGCAATTAAAATCTCACCAGGCTCAAGGTTGACTCAGCCTTCCATCCTTCCGAGGTGGGTAAAATGAGGACCCAAATTGTTGGGG
>JANHJO010001252.1:171232-183326 GCA_032468235.1 Pseudoxyrhopus heterurus | reverse complement strand
ATTTCATTTCATATATATATGCAAACTATTTACAAATTGTTTACCATTTTTTCCAAGCGTATTCTATCTGTTCTCTGGGTCCACAATTGTAGCCAATTATAGAAAGTCTCCCAAGTGTTATAATATTCAGAATCATCTTTTCCTTTATTTTTCAATGGAGTCAGTTTCTTGATCTGGTCTCTTTCTTCCCCATCTATTTGCCAGGAATTATGAGGGCCGGATGCCATGATCTTAGTTTTCTTATTTGGTCTTAGAATCAAATCAAACTGAAGTTATACTCAGGTAATAACTGACTGTTAGAAAACTAAAATATTTTCAATGCTCCCAAGAAAGCTCATAAAATAACTTGTATGTCTCACTTCTCAAAATAGCCATGCTGTTTGAGTCATACTTTACACTGTATGCAAGAAGTTTAAGGATCAGTCCAAGTTTGGCTTTCTGTGGCTTTTTAAATTTAAAGTTTTATAAATATGCACAAAATTGAGCATCTAAAATTTGATTAAGTTATAACAAAACTCAGCATCCTTATTTAAGGAAAGGAAATGGGGACAATTGGGAAAAATGGGGCATGAGGAAATGTCTGAAGATTTTTCAAATGTAGAATGTCTTCTAAATTCTGACATTGTTATCACTGTTATGATGGTTTATTGATATTTCAGATTCAGGGTGAGGTGGAGGAAAGGTGTTGGGGAAAGCAGGCTTTAAGATGCTATTTTGTTCCAGGAAGTTAGATTGAGGAAGGAAAAGTGCCTGGACTTTTTTAATTTAGGTCTCTTTATCTTTTTGATTGGTCTCAATCCACCTTTTCTATACATGGAGCAAACTTTGGCCTTCTTTTCATCTGAGCAAGTAATCGCTTTCTATTTGCAAAGACGTACCTACTTGTGTCTGTTCCTACTTGTGATTTGATGCCAACTTCCTTCGGAAAATCTTGCATTTAGAATTCGTTTACTAAGTAAAATGTAAGGCCCCTGAGAAATATCAACGAAGTAAGGAATGCTACATAAAATAGACCTCTAAAAATTATACCGAAGCAAAGCCAAAAATCAATTTCTGACATGGCTTTTTTAAATAGTAATTTTATTAAAACTACAATTGCAAAGAAAAAAGTTAATACAAACTAAAAAATAAGAATTAAAAAATACAAAAAATGAAAAATAAAGAAAAATAATTTAGTAAAAGGAAAAGAACTATATAAAGAAATAATTTTCCTATTCACAAGTATAAATAATTTTAATATTTTTAATAATTTTCTTAAAACAAATGATCTTCCCATATTCCATCTGTTAAAAAAGTTAATAGCTTAACAGATCTTAAAAGGTTTTCATTTCAGTCTTGATTAGCAAAAGTTCATTGATGACCAAAGATAATAAAACTATTTTAACCTTGATCAAATAAACTAACTTTATATTCCTTATTAACAGTCTTGATCTTCAATCCCTTCAAATATTGTCTTAGGGCTTTTTTCATTTTTTTCTTTGTCCCTTTTCAAAAATTCTTCAAAGCTTTAACGAGCTTCTTTGTAATCCAATATAGAAAAATGTTCCACATCACTCTCTTGGTTTATTGTTTATATAATCCCTTTTAATTATGAAGAATTACTTTTTTATGTCCAGTGTAACATCTTTTCCATATTATTTTAGCATGTTATTTTTAAATCCACGTTCAGATCAGTCTTCTCCGTTAAAATTTGGAAAACAATTTCTCTATCTGCTTTAGGCTTCTCTTCCTCCTTCAATCAATCTGTGGAATTCTTATAACATTATATGATAGCTATTCATATGAAAGATTTAAATCGTGTGTGAAATAAGACTAATATTTTGGATTCACAGGCAAAAATTGTTTAAGAATGTACACCAGTTTCAATTAATTTTATTGATTAAAATATACACTGCCCAGAGCACCTCTCTGCGGGAGTTAAAAAGTGTGAAATATAAATAAATAAAACAATGGGCCATGAACATAGCACTTATCTCAATTCTTATACCAGATATTTCAATTGAACACATAGAAGGAGCAGGGCTTCATAAGTGTTCTATGTAAGAACCCTTGGTTGCAATATACTGCAATATACTTTTTAACAGTATTTGTTCTTGCAAAGTTTAATGTGTAAAAATGAAAGTTACTGAAATAAAATGCAATAAAATAGTTGGGTTTTCAAAAACCTATAATGTTTGCATTACTTCTACAGATTAATAGTGCTTCAGATCCAAGCCAAAAAAGTGCTTTGGAGTAGGCATGGGCCCCATAATGTATCTGTTGCAGAAAAATAAGCCTTTGAGGTAAGAAGACACTGACAGCTTGTCCATGTCTACTATGAAGTTCCAGTATCACCATTGCAAGTTTTCCCTGAGATTGCACAATTACCATGCCCATAATCTCTCTGAAGTACCTTTAGATCCATCACACCGCACAGCTGTACTAATTTCCAAAGCATAAAATTATTAAATATATCATATATAGGTAGTTCTCAATTTACAACCGGTCATTTAAAGTCATGATGGCCTCAGAAAGGGAGCTATAAAGCATTTTCAGTTGTCATAAAATGTCGCAGCCTCCTCCCCCACTGTCACAGAACCATACATGACAGGATTCCTTAACAATTGCATGATTCAACAATTCAGAAAGTTGAAAAATTGGGTCTGATCATGTGGGTACCTTGACTTATGACCAAAATTCTGGTCCCATTTGTAGTCGTAAATCGAGGACTAGTTTTAACTTTACAGAAGTTTTACAAATGCTGTATGACAACATTTCATCGAGATGTGTTTCTCCATTTATAAATGTATATAATGGAAATTTCTAGTTGTAAAGTATTGATGTTAACATAAGATGCAAAGTACTAAAAATAATGATGGGCTAGTGTATTTTATCTCTTCAGTGTACAAATATATATATATATATTTCATTTGAATGTTAGGTTGAATGTTAGGTTTAATTAATCATGAAAACGTTTTATTTGTATAGGATTCAATGTAGCTGGCATCTGAAAAAGTTGCTTCATGGATACCATCTGATTTTAAAGCAGGTATCGATTCAAACTTTTTTTTTAAAAAAAAAGATAGAATCTATATTTATTTGAAAATCATGACAGCTATATTGATTTTTATTGAAATGGTTCATAGTACATGGATTATGGGTTTTATCAAAAGCACAACAAATTATGACCTTAATTCTAAGGGACAAAGAGAATCCAACAGAATTCTTTGAAGGAGGAATGTCAGTTCTGGAGTCATATGTCTATAACTGTTAAGGCAAAGAAGAGTTTATAGGAAATTCAGAACAACAAGATCTACTATCAAATAAAGAAATAAAATGTCAAAAAAAATGCTTAAAAGAAGAGATAGTGGGATAGGCAAAAGTAAAACTGAATTATATTCAATCAAAGACCAACCCATAGTATGTTTTGTGAAGTTGTATCATATAAAAAATAGGAATGAGAGGGGGGAAAATTGAAAGTGACCAAATATTGTTTCCCTTTTTGGCACCAGGGACCGTTTTCATGTAAGTTTTCCAAGCACATTACATTTATTGTAATGTAATATATATATGGGAGCCCCGAGATGGGACCTAAACGGTCCCATCTGGGGTTGATGGGAGAGGGAGAAAGAGAGAGAGTTCTCAGTGGACTTGTAAAAGGTTCAAACTAGAGAGCGATTCCCTTGGAGATGCAGCACTTAATAAGGGGAAAGTTAGCCCTTGGTTGCAAGCTGGGCTGGCACATGTTTGGCTTGCAAATCTGGAGAGCTGTATGAAGGGAGTGTGAGCCTGGATAGGGTGCCGGGAGGGGGAGAGGAGGAAGGTGAGGACGAAAGGAGGAGGAGAAAAAAGAGGTAGGAGGAGAAACAGGACCAGGAGGGGGAAGAAGAGGTAACAGAAAGAGGAGGAAGAAGAAGGACACGGAGCCCAGGAGTGACAAGCTAGTTGCAAGCGCAGCTGGCAGGAAATCTTTGCACTGGGGAAGACAGCTTCTGCCCCACTGTCCTCCTGCCCCTGTCCTGACCCCTGCAGACTCACCGCATGCCTGGAGGTGGAAGACTGCCTTCAGCTCACCTCCAGATGTCTGGCCTGGTTCCTAACAGTCCACAGACTGGTACTGATCCACGGACGGAGGATTGGGGACCCCTGTTCTAGTGAATTACTTTGATGTGCATTTAATTTCTCAGTTCCTTGTTAGATTTTTTTTCATGAATGCTTTCAACCTCCTTCACTCTTCCTAATCGGGAGCTCAAAAATAATTTGTGTATCGAAAACATAGTGGGATTTTTGGGGTAATGGTGGAAATCCACTCAATTGTCAATGTCCATTCTACTGATTGATGGTTATAATGTTGTAACATAATCCATGTTCCCACTTAGAGATGACGGAGCCTTGAAGAAAGAGGTAAACACTTTAACTATCTGCCTTCTTCTGAACTATTCCCCAGTGCTAATTTCATGTGAGTCTTCAATCTCACTTTAAGAATATTAGTTGCCAGTTAAATGTTGAAAAAGTAGTCCGTATCTAGCATAATATTAAAAGAAATTCCATGAAGTCATTAACAAAAAATTGTTTTTCAGAGGTTGGAACATTCTTCAGATCTAGTCAGTTTCATGGTAGAGTTGAAGACAATCTTGGTGAGTTACAATTTTGCAGAGGACTACTGATATCAATTTGTTGATTATCATTAATGTTATAATGAACAATGAATCTGTTTCATTAATAATTTAATACTTACATTTTAAAATAACATCCTTGTAAGAAATAGTTACCGGTATCTGTACAGGATAATGCTACTGCTTGTAAATTTCATTTTTCAAGTCAATAGTTATAAATCTACTCCTGCAAAACTAGCTGTTATAAAATCATTTTTGTGATGATGAATGGTCAATATGCAAACTAGATAGTTATTTTGTTATTAACAATAAATAGTCTTCAGTTTTTCGTAGGTCGGATCAATATTGATAAGACAGAACAAGGAATATATTGAATGTCCATTTTTCTTCCTTGTTGTGTACTTATTAAGGGTTAGCTATATGAATCTAGTAGCTTATGTATATATTTACGTTCTTGAGCACTACCATGTACAGTGTATGATTCTGATATAGGGTTATATCTTTCATTGTTATCTTGAGGTAAGATAGGTGACCTATAAGTTTAATAAATAAATAATAAATTCTGATTTTATAATGGTAAGTAGGAATAATAATAACTTCAGTAAAATGAAGTCTGGTGACGGTTCCACAAGAACCATTTTCATTCATGTACTAAATAAAATATGAATATTTCATTTGTAGCAAACTTCACTGCTTCCATGTGTTTTCTCCTTTTAATTCCCTTTTCTAAGTCTGTAAATAGTACTCTTAAAATGTTTAGAGTGCAATTATTACTACTGAGGATTTGAAGCGTAACAATATTTTGCTGCTAAGAGAATGCCATTCAAGAAAGTATCCTTTGTAGTAAACACAGCATATAATGTGGTATAAGTGTAGCTTTTGGATAGTTCTTTTGACATTTTTATCATAGACTTTTCCATACCTTCCATTATTTTATGACTTTTCAAAATTATTAATTCTTTTGAAGATTGATTGCTCCCTTATTGTAGCACTCATATAGCCCTTAAAAGACTATAAAGAGCACGTGGAAGGCTCATGTTAACTAGTCCCTTAACTCCCATGAAAAAGCCTATCTTTTAATTATTACTTTGTATGTTAATTGTTTTCTAAGGATATGCCCTTCCCTCCCTGTGCTATGAAATCCACATCTTTGTACCTTGATTTTATAAAAAAGATTAAAGCAAAAAAACCAGTTTTGTCCCGCACAAGGCTATTGAATGTAAAAAGTTAAGTGTAAATTCATACTTTGCTGGATGCTGCATAGTTTATGGTTTGCATGAGTATATTACCTTGAGAAAACACTGTATTTATCGCAGATAATCCTTTAAAAATTGAACTTTTAGAAACTGAATTGAAATTGGATTTTGTAGTCTTCTCTGTTTTTAGCCATCTTGAGCACATGGGCCATCTTGAGCACATCTTGAGCACATGTTTTTAGCCATCTTGATAGAGGAAAAGAATAAAGAGGAAAAGAATCCAATAAATGTTATGAAATTATTATCAGATTACTTTTAATTTATTTAGGCTATCTTTTATTCTCAAATATAGTCACCAAAAATTCCTTCTCAGCTTGATTTTTTTTAACTAAGTGCAATTAAAAAGCTGCACTATATTCCTGGAGGGATTGTGCTGATGTTGAGAATTTTCTATATGTATCTTCCCATTAAAACAGCCATTCATTTAATGGATCCCTTTCTTTTTAAAGTGTGCTTTTAGCCAGAGTGTTTGACTATTACCATTTTTTAAACTCTGATACATACTTCATATATATATGTATGGAATAATACCTGTTTAAAATGTGGAGGGGTTGCTAGCCAAGTGTTTAAAAGCAGTTTAATGGATTAAGGTTTTTCTGTTTTAGCCAAGAGACCTTGCTGCTATCCATCTAAAATTGTCATGACTTGAATTGCAGCCAACTGATATCTACGAGAAATGAACCCAATTGAATTGGGTTTACTTTCAGGCAGTTGTGTATTTATGAACTTATGAACAATTACCTGCACCTAATCACTTTGATTATTTTCAAGTTTATTTCGGAATAATGTGAATGCAGTAGTTGTAGTGTATGTCATACTAAATAGGAATATAAGCAGAAATATTTATAGTTTTAATTTTAAGATTCATAGATAGATTTGGTAGATGATTAGATAAGATAGTTAGACAAACAGACAGGAACCAAGTCACAAAAAATGAACTAAATAAACTTCTTTTAAAAAAATAAAAACAGGAACTTGCTTTGAAAAACACAGAAGAATTGTGTGCCCAACCACCTCCACAATATTATTCTGGCCTCATCGAAGATATAGAAAATTTGGGATGGAATAAGTATTCATGTTTATTATTCTTCTGCAAATACCAAAAAGTTAACCTGCCAGCTTTTAAAATATTTATATACAGTATACTGGATTTTGCTCTGATTGTTTCAATACTTACAATTTTGATTTTTAAATAATTATAGTTAATATTTAATAAAGTTTAAAATCTTTATATAAAAGCTAATGTCATACTTACAATAGCTCTTCTTCTGAATTTGTTTATTTAGAGCAAAACACACACTTTAGGATATTAGTATTTTAAGCTTCTTGCTTTGTTCTTAGGGGAACTGATGTCTAGCTTAACTTCTGGCTTATAAGAACTGAGTTTGACTCCTTTCCAATTCAGCCTGATTTCTGTCAGAAAGTTAGAATGTTTTTAAGGAACAATACTGTTAGAGAGTCACTTCATTTATATTCTGATACCCTACCTCCATGATGGCGAACCTATGGCACGCATGCCCAAAATGGCATGTGGAGCCATGTCGCCCAGCATGCCAGCCATTGCCCAGCCCAGCTCCATGGTGATGCGCGCGCGACCCCTGTGTTTTTAGCTTAAAAAAGCCTGAAAGCAGCTGTTTCGGGCTCTTTTTTTGAGCTAAAAACCTGAGGGTCATGGGGGGGGGTGTCATGGGGTGTGTGTGCACCCCCCTGTGCCCCCCCACCCCCGCACATGCGTGCGTGACCTCTGGAGAAAAAAGAGCCAAAAAACAGCTGTTTTTCATCTCTTTTTCCCCTAGACGTCCCGGGGGTCATGTGCGCATGCACGGGGGGAGGTGCGCGTGCACATGCGCAGGGGGAGGGATGCATTGCATTGTGGATGGGGGGCACCTGGGAGCGTGCACGCGGTTTGGCACACGAACCGAAAAAGGTTCGACATCACTGCCCTAGGACACTGCAACCATCATAGATACAAGCTGGTTGCCAAACATCCAAAGTTTGATCATGTGACCATGGGGATGCTGTGATTGTCATAAATGTGAGGATCAGTTGTAAGTAATTTTTTCAGTGCTTTTGTAACTTTGAACGGTTGCTAAATGAATGGTTGTAAGTTGAGGATTACCTGCCGGACTACCTACTTTATGTCCAAGTTTATTGGTTGCTCAATTCAAGCAGACTCTTGGATTGTTGGACCTATGTTGAGGTTAAGCTTGTTGTGTATCCCTCTCCCCCACCTTTCTACGTGACTTTGTATTCAGAATCAGGTACAAAGTGAACTGAACAAGAGCAGTCCTCCTTGGGTGATTCAAGCACAACCTTCTTCTCCTTTTAATCAACAAATATTCATTTCATCTTCAGGGATGATGAAGGTTCATACTTCAGCAGCCAGTGGTTGAATTAGTTTGTGTAGCTATGAATAGTAGCTAAATCAGCAATAATTAGCAGCTGAGGTATGCTCAGTGGCACGAATTGTGATAGGTGCTGATTTCAGGAATGAAAACATGGATTCAATTTTTAAATCCAAGTGCATAAATTATAGAACTTGTGCTAAAAGAATAGGCCAGGATCAGCCCCTCCCTCCTTTTGGACTGCTTAATAGGTTTCCTCAGCCTAGTGTCTTTTTGTTGCTTTGGGGAACATTTTTTTATCCAAGTTGTCCAGGGTTCAGAAGAGTTGCATCAAACCCAACTGTAGAGCACAAGTTTGAGAAAGTTTGCTTTTTATAATCTTAGTAAGGCTCTTCAATGCACTTTATTGGTTGTGGCTCAACAATTAAATGAAATTTGCATTCTCATATATTTCAAGAGTTATTCCTATAATGACATTCTAAGGGAATGTTTTCCAGATTAAGTAACCTGAAGTATGATTCAGTGACTGAATGTATATATCAAGTTAAATTATAATGTGTTCTTGAGGGTTTTTTGTTGTTGTTGTTGGCTTAGTGTGATTTGTGAATCCATTCATTCTGGGTTTAAATTGTGTGTGAGTAATCAGGCCATTATGATTTATTCAACACATCCTTATTAAACAAAATCTAGTTAAAGTACTTAGTTCTTCAGTAATGGTCTGAATTCTCAAAGTGAAATGTAGCCTCTTTCACAGTTGATACTCAGTTTTTTTGGCCACAAACTATATTTTGCTTAGGTGATAGGCAGAAATCCAATAGAGGGAAATCTAGTAAGTGAGATGATGTGTGAGAGCTAGTTCTCACACGGGCAAGAATAAAACATTTGATAATAAAGCACTCCATTACTTCAAACAAGACTGATGGAAACTGGGTCTCTCACACAAAAGATAGAAGCATCTAGCATGTTGCGTTGCTCAGGGGAGGTGCAAGAATTTCAAAACTTGATTTTCCTATAAATAGGACTCATTTTTATATGTAGCAGTTGCTGCCATTCTTTAATAATGACCTCTTAGCTCTCCTGCAATATATGTACTTATTAGATGTTTTTGTATTCTTGAACAATGTTTATCTGTTTCTAGTTTAAAATTTCTGGGGGTAACTTCATGGATTTGTGACTAGCAGTTGTACTATACCAAGAAAATTCATTAAATGGTTCCTGGAATGAAGTACAACACAAGGAACACTATTCTTTGGTTTGATATTATTTATCACGTTCAGAAAGATTTGAACAAAAGAAAGGTTAGGGGAAGGTCAGTAAGAGCTGTAGATGACATTAACATGGATGGATAAGCTAATATCACAGAAAAAGGATTGGGAAGAATGTGAATTGGTAAATATTTGGCAGGTTTTTAATAGATGTCCAAGTTTCTGATATTAATAAAAAAAACCAGGAGATAATTGTCTAGTAATCACCTGGTCTTAGTATTCTTCATTTGGCTTGCTGTGAGCATATGAATACATTTATTGGAGAGTTACTTGCCTTATGTTTTTTTTTAGATAATAAGACAATTTCCCATTACTTCTGTATAGAATTTCAGTATCCACCAAAATCTTCAAGTGTTGTGTCAACAGAATCTGGTGTGCCAAAAAGTGTCTGAGTACATAATACATACATACATACATACATACATACATACATACATACATACATACATACGTGCGGTTCCAGTGTCATCCAAGTTTATTATTTGTTTATGCATTTATATAGTGCCTTACATCATCACAGGGATTTAAAAAGAACATCCTATATAATATATAATCAAACATTTAGCATTACAATAAAAGCAGTCAAGGTGGAGGTAAGATATAGAGCTATTCATAGATTAGGGGAAAATCCATGATTATTACAGCTATCTTTTAACATTGGCAAGCAGTTCCAATGCTGCTGATGTCTCTTGACTTGAAAACCCTTTACTCAATGTTGGCATGATTTATCCGTATTGCTGATTTCAATAGATCTTTCTGTTTTTCTCTGCTTTGCAAAGCCATATGAGCAAAAACCCTCCATCCTGATATTTACTTAAAACAAGAAGCAAGTATCTTAAAATATCTAGGTTCAATTTAAGTGTTCAGAGATGTTCACAGAAGGTCATAATAGTATACTTGTATGAGGCTGCCTAATGTTATCCCACAAATCTCTGATTGATTGTATTGCACCATATTTTTTGACAAATAAGGAAACTTAGTTTTTGTTGCTTACACATGCCTAGATTTCCTGCCACTGACTTTCTAACTGTGGTAAGTGCAGATTGGGATGTGCTGAATTTGCAACAGGGGTCCAAATGCAGTTTCAATTATAAGCATAAAATTAGAGTCTGTTCCCCATTAATCAGCCCAGCTAATTGCTATGCACTACCATTAGCCATATGGTGTGAAAGACAGCTTGCTCTCTCTAAGATGAAATTTCTTCATTCCAGAAATGAAACAGTGAAGGCCTGTGCTTCAAAATAGCTTGTTATAGATACATAATTCTTAAACAACTTTCAACAGTGCCTTTGATCAAGACTAACAATATAATAAAACTGTAAGTTTATATCATCAAAATGGAATAGACAGGGATAGGGATCCTCTGAAGAGAAGGAAACAAAGAAGAACATGTTAGAGAAGAAAAGTCATAGATGAGTCTGATTGGAAAGCCAAACTGGATTAGAATTTCATTCTGCTTCACTGTAAGCCATGGTTCCTTTCACAATTGTCTCATAAAGGAGAACATGTTCTCATGCCAGCTTATGCTGCTCTGCATGTGTAGAAGGTAGCAGAAATAACTTCAGAAACTTATTTTACAAAATGTGGTGTACACTTGGCTCATCGTGAGAATATGCCCCAAATCCACAATTTTCTGTATTCTGTTTAATTCCTAATGACATATTAATGTGATGAATATTTTTCTAGAATTTCATAGCTCTTATATATGTCTGTGGAGGGACAGGTTTCAAGGAAATAACTTACCTAAAATTACCTGATACACTTACAATTGCAATTGCAGGTACAAACCTGTCTACCTTACTGTTCATTCTTTAGACAGTTGCTTAAAACAAAAATGATGAGTAAGTTTTAGAGTGGATCTCTCAATGGATTTTTTTTGTCTGCTGTAAACTGGAGTTAATATTTTCATTCACTGTTAACTTATTAATTCTCCAATTATCCAGAATTTTAAAAGGTGCTTGAAACAATAATATATTATTCATTTCTTATTCATTTTATTTATTCGTGGGTGATCCATCACTGGAGGTTTTTAAGAAAAGATTGGACAACTATTACTAGCAGTGTTCCAATATTTGAGGGGCTGCCACAGAGAGGAAGGGGTCAAGCTATTTTCCAAGGCACCTGAAGGCCAAATAAGGAATAATGGATGGAAACTCATCAAGGAGAGATTCAACCTAGAAATTCTGACAGTGAGAACAATTAACCAATGGAACAGCTTGCCTTCGGAAGTTGTGGAAGCTTCATCACTGGAGGCTTTCAAGAAGAGATAAGACAGCCATTTGTCAGAAATGGTGGAGGGTCTCTTGCTTGGGAGGAGGGTTGGACTAGATGACCTACAAGGTCCCTTCCACCTCTGTTCATCTGTAATCTAGAATGGTATAGGGTCTCTTGCTTGAGGAGGGAGTTGGCCTAGAAGACCCCAAGGTTCCTTCCAAATCTGTTGTTGTTATCTCAGCTTGTTTCTGAGAGATGTTGAGGTTTTAGCTGCCATCTCCTTTTCCCCCTGCTTTTCTGTCTTCTTCTTCGCCTTTCAATTAGTCTTGACTCCTGGCAACTGCCTGGACAAGTCTTTGCCTTCTCCTAGACAGAAGAATCCTCCATTTGGCTACCAGGTTATATTAACTTATGAACCA
>JANHJO010001252.1:142178-156384 GCA_032468235.1 Pseudoxyrhopus heterurus | reverse complement strand
GCTGACATTGTAAACTGCTTAGAGAGGGTTGCAAGCCCTGATAGGCGGTATATAAATACAGTGCTATTGCTATTTCAATATTATACTTTTTTAAAATAGTCATTCATCTAGTAATATGCCAATCAGTTTGGAAGCAAGATGTGGTAAAGTGGCTTCTACATAGTTGGAGACTTTTCTGGTATAAATTTTAATTAAAAGAGTTTAAAAAAACAAAAAATTATCATAAAGGAAATTGTTCGCTTATAAAATGCTGAACCAATAAACCCTTGACCATGCTGGGAACTGCAATTGCAGCATCTCTGAAAGGCACCAAATTGAAAAGATAGTGGTGGTGGATAAGAGCTGAACAAATAGAAATCATGCAGGAGTGTGAATTTGTTAGTTCAGTTCAAACCAGTCTTGTCTTGTCTCAGACAGGAATTGCTATAAATCCCAATTATTTTGATGGCCCTTTGGGTGCATTTTACACCTCCATTATAACTTTTGAAATGTGAGCATACGTTAAAGAAATTTTAAAAATCCAAGTAGCATATTTTTCGCTCCATAAGACCCACTTTCCCCTCCTCCCCCAAAAGTGGGTGGAAATGTCTGTGTGTCGATCCGCGGCAATAGGGTCTTTTTATAGTGCTGAATCCCGCCTCTTCTGTCTTTGTCATTGCC
Organism: Pseudoxyrhopus heterurus; assembly: GCA_032468235.1. NCBI lineage: Eukaryota > Metazoa > Chordata > Lepidosauria > Squamata > Pseudoxyrhopus > Pseudoxyrhopus heterurus. The sequence goes on along the minus strand of JANHJO010001252.1, from coordinate 155,724 downwards.
TGCCTCTTCTGTTTTCCGCAGTGCAGGTGTTGAGTCCAATCCTGGTCTTCGCCACATATTCAAAGCTGTAGAGAAACTACTCATGAAACCAAGCAAACAGTTAGATGGAGGAGGGACTAAAATGAAAATTAAGAATGATTGGATAAATTTGAAACAGAATGGAGAGGACCTCATCACTGATTGGTGGAAAACTGAACAAACCATTTAAAACCCAGAAAACAAGAAATCCTGTTTAGAAGCTAACTTTAATTGAATTGTTATTCTTGTCACTGTTCCGATTTTTATGGTGATTTATTAAAGATTTTCCGAATTATTATTTAGAAATCTTTTAATTTCTCAGTATAAAAATGAAGACAGCCTGACAGCAGGAGTCAATAAGCAGAGCTGGCACATGAGAGAATACCTATCTGTGATCCTCTCAGGCTCTGCCTGATATTTTTTTTCTTGTTTTCCTCCTCTAAACATAAGTGCATTTATGGTCAGGTACGTCTTATAGTAAGAAAAATACGGTAAATTGACCAACCATCTCCTGCCCAGTTTTTTATACCCACCCCATCCAGTCTGGCAGGAGGGGCATGATCAACTCCCATCTGCTAAGGGCTTAGCTGACAATGTCTGCAGGGGTATCTGCACTGTTTCATTCTTCTGGGGATTAGATTGGTGATGTCTGGTTTCCAGAAGGCCTTAAGGACTTGACTCCATGCTTAAGCCTGGGGCCCTAAGTGTGTGCCCAAGATGATAGTGGTTCAAGTAAGCAGCAATATATATGATGTTAAAACTTCTTTTATTCATACATCCATTTTGGCAAATTATATGTGAATTTTTTCCAGAGTCAAAGTGCTAAAATTTGATGACATGATTTTCTAGTTTTTTAATATAAAGAAAGAGTAAGCAATATCGATGTATCAAACCTGCAATAAGGTAAATCAGTGATGTGCAACATGTCCCCTGAGCCACATATGCCATCCTCAGCACACTGAAGTGATGATGATATTATTCATTCAGTTTGCCCAATTCTTGGCAATTCTATGGGCCAGGTCTCTCCACATCTTCTGATCTTGTACAACTTCTTTGAATTTCTCTATATTATGGCTGGTGTCAGCTTTGATGGTGTCCAGCCACCGTGTTTTTTGGTGGCCTGGTTTCCTTTTATTGCTAATTCTTCCAAACATAATTGCTTTCTCCAGTGAATTCCCCTGTATCTCAGGGCCACATTAAGGAAGTTGCAATTTCATGATTTTGCCTTCTAGTGACATGTTTGATGTTTTGCTCTCATATTGGAATAATGCCAATATTGAACTTTTATGGCAAAATAACCAAAATTTCACTTGTGCGTTTCCTCCCCCAGCCCCCAAAATAGAGGATACCAATGTTAGTGTGGGATCCTTAAAAGGCAAGAGGCAATCACTCGTATCCTGTGGTGGCTGCTATAGCTTTGTTAGTTTAATGCCAGTTATTTGTTTTTTAGTATTGAAAATGAAGGTTTCTCTCTTGATAGATAATGGTGAGGGAGAAGAGGAAATGAAGTCTTTTGTTGTTTTGTAAGTGACCACCAGGGCATCTATTTCACCTTTTCATATATTTTCTTCAGGTTTTTAGGAACCATCACCATTCATAAAAACTAAATTTCTGAAAATCAGTTTCAAAAATGGCAACTTCAGACTATTTTTTAAGATTTAAAGATAGTTTAGAAGCTCTGGCTCTTATTCTACCAATAATCATCTTTGCATTTATAGAAAAAAAAAATCTTCCCGCCAAATTGCTCCCTTCCATACTCGTAATGTCCCAGTTGTAACCGTATTGTTTTCTGCAGCATTCTTTAAAGTTCCCCAGGTTTCACATTTACTTGTTCCATAAAATAAGAATTGGATGTTGAGAAAACAGTTAGGCTTGCTTCAGATTTCTGCCCTTGGATTTCTTTTTGCTTTTTTATTTTTCCTTCCTTCCATTCATTCATGTCTGGTTCTCAGAGACTGCCTGGACAAGCCCCTACAAGGTCACTCAACGCAGGATTAGAGCTCACCTTTCTCAGTTTCTAGCCTGATGCCTTAACCAACCTGTTTCTAAAATTTGTTTACCATTGAGTTTAACATACAGGTGAAGATGTTATTCCTGTTACCAATATGCCTTTAGAACAAAAAAACAGAGAGAATATAGGATGCTGCATGCTTTTGAAATTATTGGGGAAAAGAATTTTGGACTGCATGCAGATACACTAAATGGAGCAGAAGGTCCTGAAGTAAAAAAAAAAAAAGAACAGAAAAGTTATTTATCCTATTCCAGCAATCTACTCCATTTCTCAAGAATTCATGAAATGTTTATACCTTTTCTAGAATGCAAATTTTGTGGATTTTCCTCTTGCCATGCCTTATTTTAAAATACAATGTCTTCAATAGAGTTTCACTTGCACTACTATTTTAGAGAAATGCATATAGTTATTTTCATATTAGTTTGAGTGGGAGGGACATTGTATATCAAAGCTTATTCACTGTCTTGAGATAAATTTAAGGGGCATCTATAAATATGCTAAGTAAATAACTCTATCTTAAAAATCATGAGGCAGCAGATTGGCTATTTCATTATTGAATCTCTTGCCATGGAACACATGTAAATTATTTAAAGGGAATATGTACAGAAATGATCTAATTGAAGTGTAAAATTAGGAATAAATTCTTTATAATTTGCATGACAAAGTAGTGTAAATGTTTTTAACATAGAGATTCAGATATGCATATGGAAAGGCAACTACAACATCAATGAAACATGCAAATAAGATCAGATGAGCAGATCACTCTAAGATTTTGCTACCTTTCAAGGAACATCACTGAAAAATTGCAATTAGTATTAAAATTAATTGGATTTCAAAATTCTAATCCCTTGGTGTCTCTCTATTTTTACTAAAAATTCCTTTGAATTCCCTAAAGAAAAATATAAAAATGGCTATTAAAAGGATTTATCTGTATATGAGGTAGGGAAATGTAAAAAATCAAAATGGAAAGCAACTGTTGCAAGTACCAGAAAATTATGCTATTAATTTAAGTGTCATCAGAGCACAAAAGATCACATTCCAAGACAGTGTGAAAATTATTAAAATACTGGAAATAATAGTACTTAAGATGAAGATATTATGCTGTAAGATCTGGTTAAGTGACTGACACTATTATATCACTTCAGGTATTATAAAAGTAACAAAATGCTTTTAAAGATAATAAGCGTTACATTTTGAGATTGGCAGTATTCACACTTTTCTGCTTAAGTGCTTTCTCACTTTAATATAATTTAATAACAGCAGGGAGAATAAATCCAACATGTTCTTTCTCCAGCTCTGTCCTTCCTTTTAAAAATATTTTTCAAGTGTGTAAAATCCTAAAAACTCACCTGAGCAATTTTATACCATCCACAACTTCTTATTTTTTTGACATTTTGAATCAAATGGATGAAAAGATCCATGTTTGTATATTCCTCATAAAAGTATAATTTTTGTTTTGCTTATTAAACACATCCCACTGCTAAAACACTAGGCTTCTTTCTGCTGTAACTGGGGGGGAAAGTTTGGTGTTCTCTGTTTTGGAGATGTGCATGCTATACAATTTCCCCGTTAATCCTGGATTTCAGAATCTCTTTATTTAGAAAGGTGTTAGATTTAATAAGGAAAAAATAGGCCCCAATTACTGTTAGAAGACATTTAAATAGAGACAGAAAGGTCAGCAGCGGTGGTTCGAATCCCTAGTGCTGGGTAATGGAGTGAGCTCCCGTTACTTGTCCCAGCTTCTTCCAACCTAGCAGTTCGAAAGCATATAAAAATGCAAGTAGAAAAATAGGGACCACCTTTGGTGGGAAGGTAACAATGTTCCATGCGCCTTCGGCGTTTAGTCATGCCAGCCACATGACCATGCAGACAGCTTCGGACAGCGCTGGCTCTTCGGCTTTGAAACGGAGATGAGTACTGCCCCCTAGAATCGGGAACGACCAGCACGTATGTGCGAGGGGAACCTTTACCTTTAAATAGAGACTGGATTTGCAGTACGTTTTTTAATTGTTTTAGCATTTCAAATTACTTGGAATTTTGCATGTGAATGATTTTCAGGTGCTTTGCAAAAATAAAGCTGCAAGTTACTTCCTTATTAATTCACATAGATTCTTCATTATATACAAAAGAACCTATTTGTTACATGATTGTACTCTGAATAGTTTTAAGTTTAAATGTAAAAAAAGTAGAAATATTTTAAAAGAGGTTTAAAAAGTGAATATTTTTAAAAAGGGATTGAAAGATTAATTGTAATATATATATATAATTATTCATGTATGCATTATGTATAATTGTAATGTATATGTTTTATTGTTCTGTGCTAGATTTTGAAAAGTTGAAACAGTTAATAAACAGTACTTCTGTATTGCTTTGTTAAAGGCCACTTATAATATTTCTTACAATTTCCTTCCATACTAGAGTTCCTTACTGAGCATTCACAGTCAGTTCTTGGCAGCATTAGAATCACTGAAGGAGTTTTGGGATGTTCTAGATGAAATTGATGAGAAGACCTGGGTCCTTGAGCCAGAGAAACCCACAAGGAGCTCCACAAGGCGAAGGATTGCAATTGGTAAGAATAAAGAAGACAACTGCATAGGGACTTCAGTGGTTAAGGGAGATAAACAAAACTTTAAGAAATCATATTTCTACAAAAGGAGCTTTTTTCTTCCGTTAGACATAACATTTCAAAATTTAGATTATGACTTCACTGAGGGAGAAACCTCATTCTCCCTGGTATTATGTTTTATGTATTGTTAGTAATCCTAATAGTAATAACAACTGTTTAGAGTTTCTCAGACTGGATTATATTCCACTTTTTTGTGGGATGAGTTTTTTTTTTTTTAAAGTTATAGAAACAAAGTAGTCATCCTATTAAACAACTGCCCACTCCTGCATTGCTTGGACAAATTTTATCCCCTCTAGTCCACTGAAACTAAGCTATGACTACTTTTTTCAGCAAACATTTCATTTTGGAAGACACATACATATACCATACCTGCTACTTTTTCAGATCAGCTTTTATAGCAGAACGAAAGGTTTCCTAATATACCCACCACATGCAATTTTTAAATACTTTTGTAAAAAACTAACTATATTACAGTATTTTTATAGAAATACATGCATTTCAAATGTACTGAAATATGTCTAGTTGATCTAATTGATGAATGACTTCAAATATTAAGAAATAAAAAGGAAGTAGGTAGAAAGGTCAAGTCAATCTGGACTTGTTAGATACCAAGATACTAAAATCTAGTCACTTTCACATTCAAATTTAGAAGTGGTAGATAAGTATTTTGAATTCAAAGGTGGAATTGTAATTCTTGTAATTTGGAATACTGTGCACAACATTTGTACAATTAAGAATGCCTTTTTTTTTTAAAAAACAGACTGGATAGCTATATACTTTAATGTGTATATCTGTCTGTTTCAGGAAGCAACATTTCACTTAATATAGAGGTAGATCCCAGACACCCCACCATGCTTCCTGAGTGTTACTTTCTTGGAGCTGACCATGGTAGGATGGCTTCTCTTTCAAAGATTTTCTGTTGCAATGGCTAATATTTTATGCTAGTATAAGTTAATCTCTATGTATGGGTATACGGAATATATTTGTTTTAGGCAAGCAATACAGAATAACATAACTTAACATAATTTTTATAAAACTCTATATATATATATTGTTCAGAAAATCATTAAACATTCAATATATAAAGCAATTTACACGTGTTTTGGATGCATTTAACTGCAAAATAGCAGACATGTCACGTGCAGAACATGTTTTGTAAAGTGTTATACATCACTTCTCATGCCACAGTAATAGCAGAACTGCAGGACAACATTGGGAATATAATTATGACTGGAGGGAAGTGGATGACTCCCTGCCACTATGCTTAATTCCTATGTCCAGGTCTTTTCTTGATGAATTTTTAATTTTTATTCACAAAGTTAAAATACAAACTCCAAGCAGAAGGAAAAATGTGCATAAAACCACAAACATATATTGCCTCACCCCCCAGTTGAACTGATATATTTCAGCAATAATAATCCCCCCCACCCGCAAAGCAGTCCCACAATGTTATGAACTTCAACACCTCTGTTTACCCTACCAATTTGATGTGGCATCTGTATACTATATAAAGAAAAATAGTTAAGAGGTAAACTCAAAAACAAAGTTAAACTTCAAAGCCTTCAAAGCTATTATTCTATTTAACTCGCAGAAAATCCACAGTGGCTTCTGATCTACCCTGAACCACTGTAATAATCTCTGATCCATTTAGCATCAAATATCCTCGATTGATTCTTAAATGATAAAACTTTTCCTTAAGAGTTTTAATTGGAATCTTTCCCAACAATTGCATCTCATTCCCTGTTTTAAATATTTCCACAGCATTTGTCTCAGGGGTACTTTTTTCTTCAAAAGGCAACTGGACTGTTTTTTCCATGAGGAAAAAGAAGAAAACATTTCGCTTCTCATCCAAGAGAATTTTCTTCTTCCTCAAGGAACAATCCAGTTACCTTTTGAAGAAAAAAGCACCTTTGAGACAATTACGACCTGGATAATTGAAAATCTCCACAAGCACGCCATAGCATTTGTTGTTCAAAGAATCTTCCTACAAGGTGAAATGCAACATCTCTTGTCAATCGCTTTCTGATTCGATATAAGTTCATTCCTCAATCTCCATTAATCTTAAGAAAATCCAATTCACCACTCATCAATTCTGCCATCTCTAGGTCTTTTGAATGCATGCCTTTCTCTAACCAGCCTGCAATTTTCAAACCAGGCTTCTTTCCCTTCAAATCTGCCAGCAACAAATTAGATTCCAATCCATCCAATTGTAAGTCCGGTTTAACTGATGTTGCTTGTATCTGGTGCCATTGGGTTGATTTAAAAGTGTTGTTAATTTATCAAAACTTTTTTCCAAATTTTCAAGTAGAGCTTGTAAGTTAGAAAGCATTTTTTTTTCAAAGTCTTCCTAGAGGGCTTTATCATTAAATTGATCTGGCTCTCACCTTTCTTTTATATCTTTTTGTGGAGGAATATATGATATGTAATATTCAAAATCCTTATTTTTTTTGTTTGCATTTTTAATATTTTAAAATATAGTCCAAAACTCTCTCATAAGTGAACTTTCACAGCAAAACACAAAATAGTTCCTCTTAAGGAAAAGAGTAGATGTATTATAACAAAATGACCACAGAAAAAAATAAGATATTTCCACACTAAAAAGTGAATTTAAAAAAGTTCCCAACAGAAGTTGAAAGAAATAAGACCATAGCTTTTAAAAACTAATAGAATACAAAATCTGTATTAAAAATCTGATGTAAATGTAAATCAAATCAGATCACTTTCACTACCCAGGAGGAACCCCTCTCACTGTTGATTTTCATATGGCAAAAGCGAAAGTGATTCACAACTGCAAAATAAAGCAATAAAAAGATGCAAAAAAATCATGTTTAATCCAGCAAGAGGTTATAGAATAAATCAGCATTCAACCAGTTGAAGACATAAGTTATAAAGAAAAAGAAAACTTCAAATGTTTTTTTTTAATTATTTGATTTTGTAATTTCTGTTTTGTGATCAGTTATGTTTAGGCTATAATACAACATTGCTGAGAAAAGACATAGCTTTTTGCTTGTATAGACCTACATCTTTAGAGACACACCAAGTTTGCATTAAAACAAAACTAGTAGAAAACCTTCCACAGTCTCAATTCTTGTTTATTTTCTCTCTTTCTCCACACTCCAAGTTTAAAGAAAACAAAACTTAGTGTGTGTTCAGGTCAAATCCATAATCCTTGCAAGTATTCTGAACTACTTTTTTCTCCTCCTTCTAAATATATTAGTAGGGCCTGCATCAAAAATGGGAAGAATATAGGCCACTCAGGATCTGCTACTTGTTTAGATCATTAAATGATTTATATGACCCAGGAAGGCACTTAACATATTTTTAAGCAAGAAGTGATTCTTGGCATCATTTAATGCAGATTAATTATGTCATAAATGTTGAGAGGCCTGTGAATGCATTCTTGATTTGTAAATTAGCACATTAGTGAACCACAAGAATCTATTTTTTTAAAGCACATACATGTATAGGAATAAAAGTGAGCTATGCAAAACAGTACTCTCAATCTTTATCCATGAAATTGTTTTTCTCAAGGGACAGTTCTTATGATTCTAATGGGGCCATTTTTCCTTTTTGCCCCTTGTTCCCATTGTAGAAGACTTGAGCTCTGTTTTAATGCAGGAATAGTTGTCTTTCCCTGTCTGTCTTTTATCATTAGACAGATCAAAAGCAAATTGATTATTCAGTTCTTGTGTGAAGGCAGCAATAAATGCACACAAGTGAGAAGACTAAATTACCTAGATGTTTTAATCAAGATCAGAGGTGCTTCTTTAGTGGGATTGTGCAAACTTCAGTGGGATGATTTGATCAAATCATTCCTCTAAAATATACCCTTGAAAAAGATGACAATTTCCAGTTCATGTGAAGAAGTCACTTAGCTTCAAGCAAAATAGTTGTTCAGATCAGATTGGTTGAGTGAAGCTCTGGGACAAGTTGTATGAATTTGGGAGTTTCCAAATTAATTTGGAAAAAGCTACTTAAGTTCATGCAGACATGTTCTGAAGCTATCTATTTTTCTTTGAGATGGACGTAAAATTCATAATGGTATTATAAATAAAGTTGGAACCATTCCCTCAGAAATTTGATCAAATTATTTTTTATTCAAATATCTAAATTAAGAAATTCTAATGCCACATTATCAAGTCTACGTCAGATGTGCATGTCTCTTTATATAAATTTTCATTATGTGTATGTTGATGATTTCAGCTCCAAATAATTCTGAAACAGAAATCTGATATCTAATGCAAGCAGCAGCAAAACCTTGAAAATGAAGACAACTTATTCAAACCAACTCTCATACTCACATGTGCAACATTGTGTAGAGATACTGAAAAAAATGAATATGGAACATAAGTTACATACATGATGCATATGCATTAAAATTACACAGTGGTGCAGTTCTTTGGTTTGAATTTGAGGACATATACAGGGCATTCCTTCCATTGCAAATGTCATTATTATCTTTATTTAATTTATAACTTGTGTTATGAAGTCAGCTGCTTTGTGACTCAATATGAGTAAAGTTGTGTATGAATGAAAAAAGACATTCTTGATCATGAATCCATTAGCTGCAAAATTAAGCAGCCAACTATGAACTATAGAACCACCACTCCTTCATGGATTATATTCTGAAAAATAATGTTTTCTTGTGAAAAATATAAACTTGTGCATAATTCGTTTTCAGTGGTAAATCCGTTGAAAATCAAGCTGAATAGCAATATACATATGTGGTAAGTATATCTACTTGTAAATATGTTTGGTTCATAACTTAATTAACATAATTATAATAGTATTTCCTCCTTTTTTAGGAACCGGGAAAATAGTTTATTAAAAAATATAAGAGAGATTTTAGAAGTTGATTTCCCATCTCGAGAAGCTCTAGAAAAAACTGTAAGTTTTCTCATACTTTCTATGCTCACCATGCTTGAATACTACATATTTGGAAATAAAACTATTTTTCAAAGAGATTGTAGATGATTCAAAATTGTCTACTTGTACATAGGGACTATTCTCCCTCTATTCTTTCAAGGAGATTTTGAGTGGTGTGTGTATGTGTGGGGTTTTTTGTATTAATTTTATTACATTTAAAATTAATTCTGATACCAAACTATACATATATGGTGTTTAGTATCAAAATTACTTTTAAATGTAATACATTTAATACAAAAATATGAAAAAAATCTATTTCAGGTGAAAAAGTACACTAAGATCAGAGAAAGAAGTTCTCATTCTTCTATTCATCTACCTGCCCATTTTATTCTTTCCTATTTTGGAAAATTCTGAGAACAGGCTAAATAAAATATGATCTATTGATGTTAGGCAGATGTGCAAGAAGGCCTGTGGACGCTAGAAATCCATAAACTTCTAATGGTAAAGTGCATCTTAATTATTGGAGTTGGCCTCCTATTCAGATTTATTCTTTGTATTTTCTCACAGTGAATGACAATAATAATAGTGTTTCTTCCTTTCCCGTAGAATGTCGGGTTTATAAATGCTCTGACTAGGTATAATTTTGGAATATCTCAGTATCATTTTATGATGTTGTTTATTCATGAAGAATTTGTAATATCTTGCACATATTATATGTGACACTCTGCAATAACACATTGGTAGGTCACCGTAATTTGAGAGCTTTCATATCACCTAATGCCCTTTCCTATAAAAAGATGTATACATCAAGATCAGTTGAGAAAGGAATTGCTTGAGATTAATCAAAGCTCCATTTGAATCTTTATAGGCTATGATTTCCTATCTTCAGTCTACTAATAGAAAATCCGTAGTAGAATATCATAAAGGCAATATTTGTCCATGTATCCTGCCTTGGGTTTCATTGTTTTTATCATCCTGTGAGTGATAACACGTAAAGCTATAAGCTGATTGAAATATTAATTAAAGAAGAATACAAAAAGTTAAATTTGCATGCAAATAAAACACTCAATGGGAAAAAAGAATACTGATTTCTAGATGGCCTCTGGTGATGCATATATATCTACTATCTTAGAAAAAAAAAGTCTCGTCTAAAATGGTGGCTACTATATACAAGTTTTATAAATACTGATTAAAACATTTAAACTTGCTTTAAAAGACACAATTAATTAGAAACAGTAATGTGTATTTTAACCAATTAAGTTTAAGATTAGTTCTTCATTGTAGCTCTGTGATTATCTCACATGGGATAAGACAAGAGCCTGTTCAGAAAAATCTAGAACTTAATGGGATTTCCTGGTAGGAGCTCCATCCCATGTGAGGCACGCACAATAAGGCATGCTTCCTTTAATCCCTTTAGTTTTATTTTCCACCAATATAGTAATAACACATTCATTTTTAGAAATAATAATTCTTTTAGAAATTTTCCATTTCTTTCACTTTGTTCTATTTCAAAACAATTACATTATCTTTGTTTCATGTGCGAGGGATTGTGGAATATAGGTTGACTCCATTCACATATGGCCTTGAAGGTTCCATTCCATAGCAAACGTTCCCCCAATGGATACAACCTAGACTCTTGCAAGCACTGTCAGGTATTTACAAAATGAACTCTGTGGTGGTTCAGATCAAATTAAAAAGTTGATTTGGAGTACATGTAAAAAAAGAAAATTATACTAGGCTGCAGCTCCTTAAAGGATCAGTGTTTGTAGGGTTTGGTCACTATGGCAGGCCATTCCTTTGATTCTGGGAAAAGTGTAACTGCTTTAAAAAATTGCAAGCAGCTCTTTTGTTCACACCCCTAAACTCTGAAGCATCCTTTTGGAATCAGATAAGATACAGCACAAAATGGGCTTGGCACAGTAGTTTCTCTCATCTATAATGCAGTTTTGGGAACAAATTCCTTAACATGTTTCAGAAAGTTCTCTTGAATATTTGCCTTCAATCTTTGTCAACTCTTCATAACCTTATAGATTTTCTCCATAACAAATTGTCTCCAACCCAGTTATTCAGATTGTCCAATGGTGCATTCATTGCTTCTGTAACTATATTCCTTGCTGCTGGTCATCCTTTTTTTTTTTGGTCTTTTCTTCTGCCTTTCCCAGCTTTAGAGACTTTCCCAGAAAGGTCTCCTAAAGCTTAATTGCAATCAAGTTGAAGATCCCTTTCTTTGCTGATATCCCCAATACACTGCTATATTAGAGTTGCCAATAATAAGCATTAGGAAAATTGCTCAGTAAGTTACCAAATTGCTTAAAAATACCTTCCCCTATGGGCTTCCAAACAGAAAGAAAAAATTTCTTAATTAACCCGCAACAGCTCTCTATTCTTGCAGACCCTTCATTCCTGGATTTACCAGTTATCCATTTTTCTTGGATTGTCTCAGGTTCAAGACTTGGGGGGAAAATTCATTTCTGCTAAGATCTTATTTTCCACACTTTGCCCAGATAGTTCTTTTCTCCTAAAGTCCATTTTAATATTCCAAAGCAAGATAACTACAATTTTCTTCCGATTTCTCAGTACCAATTGAGGTATCATTTAATTCCCTCTGGAGAAAAAACACATAATTTCTACCTGTATTTTTTGTTTTTGTTTTTTGATATTTTATTCTTGTTTGATTTTTATATTTATAAAATATAAATTTTATAAATATATTTTATTTACTCTTTTATTTATAGTTGTGTACTGCCCAGAGTTGCCTTTAGGAGATGGGCAGCTCTATAGATTTGAACTAATAATCAAACAGTATCCAGTGACTGTTTTTGGCTTTTCAGGGTCTTTTTCTTAGCATTTCCCAAGTAAATAGTTTAAATCATCAAACTTCTAAGTAAGGAATAGTGTCCTCTCACAATATCTGAACATATTTTGGGACCTTCAGCTACACATGTGGCCATTAGAATTGCCTTTTAAGAATTTTCCAGGGCAAATATCTATCTTGGAAGAAGCCTTCCACTTTTATATTGTCGAGCTCTGTTCTCAGAGGGATGAAGTCATTGGAAGAGCATTCCTTTCCTCAGTTAATTTATGAGTACGGGTAGTCCTTGTGATATGATCAAGGACTTGGAAACCTTTGGAAAGCCTTTTGCTACCTGTCTGACTCAGCTTCTGCTGGGGCCACTTACTTGGTGCATGTTTGTGCTTTAAGCCGCTTTTTCTTTAGAGCTGAACTTTTTCTTCAGCTCCTCAAGGCAAGCAACTTGCACAAAGGTTTTCTCTGCTTGTTTGCTTCCTTTCCTCTGTTTTTCAGTCTAGCAGTGAATCAAACAAGATAATAACTTAAAGAGATTTTGTCACCCTCTTTTCCAGGCAAGCACTACATTTAGCAAATTAAGTGGTTATATGGGATGAGATTGGAGAGCAGAGCTGGAAAGTTTAGTTTCAGTATCTAATTGGGGGGAGGGGAACTCAACAAGTCTGCTCCTCCCACTTTTTATTGAAGAAATACGGGTTGTCCTGAAGCTGCCACCTTTGCACGCAGGCGGATGGCTTCCCCAAAGACGTCTACAATCTCCTGATAACCATCTGGTTGGGGCAAAGGCCCAGTCCATAAGTGTGGCTTCACTGGCCAAGCACAGACACTTGTTTGGAAGCCTCTGGCATTGGAATGCAGTGCTAAGCCCTAATACAGCTGTGATTGTTTCCCCTACATGGGCTGTTTTTGGCTTTGAAAAGCTTTTTCCTGCTTGTTTGCCTCTTTTATGGACCCAGCTAGATGGGGAGTCTCTCAGGGCTTTCCCCACTCAGGAAGAACCCCATGTGCACATAACATTTACTGGTGGCATCAAGGAAAGGAGTGTGTGGAGGATAACTGATTATCTCTCCCCATTTGATACTGCAAGGTTTTGCAGTCCTTCTCATATTTCAATGTCAGTTTTAGATAGGAAGAGATTTAGCAGAGGCATGAATAGTTATGAATGTTATGCCTAGGGCAGGACTCCTAGCAAAACATTCCATAAGCCATAGATGAT
>JANHJO010001252.1:101497-116103 GCA_032468235.1 Pseudoxyrhopus heterurus | reverse complement strand
TATGTATGTGTATATATATATATATATATATATAGATATATATATATATATTCCCCTAACTACTTTAATTATGCTAAGTAAAGGTAAAGATTTCCCCTGTCCAGTCCCCTGTCCAAATATTAAAGGGCAATGCTCATCTCTGTTTCTTAGTCGAGGGAGCCAGTGTTGTTCCGTGGTCATGTGGCCAGGATGACTATATGCCAAAGGCCATGGAACGCTGTTACCTTCCCACTGAAGTGGTACCAATTTATCTACTTGCATTTGCATGCTTTCAAGCTGCTAGGTGGGAATGTGACAGGAGCTTACCCCATTACATGATATTCAGATCTTGAATCTGAGCTCACAGGTTTCCAGCTGACAGGCGTCTTAACTGCTGAGCCATTACCGGCCCCTCCCCCAGTTATGCTAAATGTAGATAGAATTTGGAAGTAATCAATATTGATTATTAATATCTACTGCCACACAGAAAAAATGTTGGAGAAACAAGTTTTATCCCCTTAGAAGCTAAAATTAGAAACTATCTCCAAATTGCAGTCAGAATTTAAAAAACATCATTTTTCCCTATAGCTTCAACTGCTTACAACTACAGAAACAGAAAGAAAATGACTTCTGTACCGAAGAAGTACATTCTCATTCACTGTGGGAATGTTCTCTTGTCAGAATACATACTCAATTTTTCCTTAAAATATAGAACAACTTTTCTGTAGGGACTTAACTATAACAATATAAATATGCTGGTTGTGATTCTACAAGGCCTTTTAACCCTTTTGTCATCCTATCATATTCTGCAGAAACCCAATTCCACATACAAAAGAATGTTTCTCACTTAAAGCCTTTTCAATAGAAAAATTTGGGAACAAGGAACTCACAAAATACTCTGCCATGAAATTTCAAAATGTTAAATATCACACAGGATTCGATATTTTGAGAATGCTATTGTTTTGCAAAATGAAAATCTACTTGCCCAAACATTTTTTAGCTCTCACAAGTTATAGATCCTGGAAAATACACATACTATTTGTTTTGCAAAACTAACACATTAAATAACATGACAGACCACAGAAGTAGAAGCTATAATGCAAATGCATTTAACTATCTCCGAGAACTAAGCAATAGAGTCTTCCTGTGCCACAAGGATAGCCACCTAATCAGTAGCTACAAATCGCTATTTTTCATCCAATAATTCTGCATAAAATATTGGAGCTGCTTTTCAGAAAATAAGCATTCCCCAGCAATAAAAAAAAACCAGTAAAAAACAGCACAGCATCAGTAGATTTAACAGATTCCATTCTCTTTATCCCCATTGTCCAGGTCAGGAACTGTTTGGCCATTATAGCTTCTTTAGTCCAAAATGCTTCTGGTAGGTCAAACAGTGCAATTGTTTCAGCATCAGGGAGGCACAAGAGTCCCATTTCATTTTTCCTAATGACCAGCCTTAAATGACTACAGGTCTTAACAGTGTTGGCAAATTATCAAGGCCTTCTACATTACATGGTCAATGGTCCTTTTAATAGAAAAAGCAATAATATATAGTTGTTTGCGCCAAGCAAAACTCGTTAGAAAGTATTAGTTTAAGATAACAGTTCAGGAGCTATTAACAACTACAAATGTTTGTGGAAACAACTCCTCTCCCTCCTCCCTTCTAGTGAGCCACAGAAGATGAAGGACATGCAAGAAATAAATTCTGCATTTTGTACCATAAGTGACTTGCTAGCTGGAAATGTGTTGTTAAAGTTCAATAAATTTGGAGAAGACTGATTTACGCTGTTGTAAGCTGGAATGTGGACTGTAAGATGGTTAAAGGAAATCATACAGAGGGGGACAATGAAGAAAGAAACAGATAATGTCATATAGACAGAGCACGAAGTATTTCGAGATAAAATTGAAAGAGACCAAGAATCTCAAACAAAAGTCAAACTCTGCCAATAATCACTTTTATTTTTTCATACGAGCATAACATGAGAATTGACTTTGTGTCTTGCTGACATAGCAACTAAGAAAGTCGTGTTGCATTGACCATTATTGATTGCAAGCAATGCAAGCTGGGGGGGGGAGGGACACCTATGCCATACCATATATTTTCAATATTGACCTTCCACTCCTTTTGTATGGCTCTTTGGGCTGGCTATTGAATTTGGACTGCAGTGTAATAAACAGCTGAGGTTTAATTAATGGTAAATGAATACAAGACACAGGTTATGACTTTAACTAATTAGGGAATTGTTGAATTAAGTCTGCCTTGGAATGCAAGGCAGTACAATCAATACCCAATAAAAGGACTATGTATGTAATTTACCTGCAAATGTGTTTCCAATACCATCAAAGTGAGTTTAAATAAGTAAGATATATGAAAGTCTACCAGAAAAAAAGTTTTTTTTTAAGTTAACACTTCACATAGCTTATAGAACAATGAGAGTAATATAACTAGTTTAATATGAAAGAAGACCAATCTTGCCCACAGACTCAGTGCAAGAGAAGAAGTAAATGAAACACTCACCAAGTCTAATAACAGCAAAATGATGGACTGCAAGATTAGCAAGCTTTGTGGATGAATGTTTGGTATGAAGAGGTAGGAAACTAGTCAGGGAGGAGCAGCATGTGAAAGATATGCATTCTCCTATTGTTTGTGGATACTGGAAGCTTTATATCAAACCAGTTAGCTCTGGTTGGGGAACAGCCATGTTTTTAGGCTCTAAGTATCCAAATAATCCCCACTAGGGAAGCTTACCTTTCCAGTCTGTTTCTCTAGAAACATGACTAAATTCTAACTTTCTGGAAGGTTTGTGTAAATGCTATGGTCTTTTAATATATATTTCAGAAGTGATATTGTGCATTTTCAGCTAGTCCACATATACAGATGGTCTTTGCTTAATGACCATTCAGTGACTGTTCAGTGACCATTTGAACTTAAGATGATCCTGAACAAGTGGTAGGTATGCTCCTCATACTTAAAACGGTCACAGCATCCCACAACCATGTGATCACAATCTGGGTGTTTGGTGAACAGTTTGTAATCATGACATTGCAAGGTCATCTGGTCCCCATTGTCGACTTTGTTCACCAGCTTCCTATAAGCAAAGTCAGTGGGGAAGCCAGCAAGCAGTCGTAAATAGTGACATATCACATTTAACAACCTTGCAGGATTCGCTTAATGCCAGCCACCGGAAGTGCTGCAACTTCCATTGCTAAATGACAGTCCCATGTTATTACATTTTATGATTGCTTTGCTCAGCAACAGAAATTCTGTTTGCAATTACTATCATTAAATGAGGCTGACCTGTGTTTAAACTTTTTAATTCATTATACATATGTGGGTCTTGTTATTTATGCCCAACAGCCAATCACTATCTCTCAGATTAATCTAGGGGATGTAATTATGGGATAAAAATTGGACAGAGTATTTTCTGCTGCCTTGAACTTCTGGAGAGAAAAATGGGAGGCAAATATATTGAATAAAAAATAATATTAGAGGCTTCTACAAGCAGCCTTTGACTTTACAACAGTTCATTTAGTGACCGTTCAAAGTTACACCACCAGTGAAAAACCATCTTATGACCATCTTTCACACACATGACATTTGCAGCATCCTTATGGTCACGTGATTTTCATTTGGATACTTGACAACTGGTTCATATTTACGACAGTTGCAGTGTCTTGCAGTTACGTGATCCCCTTTGCCACCTTCTGACAAGCAAATTCAATGGGGAAGCCAGATTCACTTAACAACCATGTTAATGATTTAACAATTTGCAATGATTCACTTAACAAATGTGGCAAGAAAAGTCATAAAATGGGGCAAAACTGAACTTGAGAAATGTCTCACTTAGCAATATAAATTCTAGGCTCAATTGTGGTCGTAAGTCGAGGACTACCTGTAGTTGTATGGTTCAGTACTTCTCATTCAGACCATAGATCGTTCTTTTTACAAATCAGCAGCCCAGACAAAGCATGGAACTGGCTTCTAGCCTAAGAAGCACACAGTACAAACTCCATAGTGAAAGATTCCAGAAATATTCTCAGGACCCATGCTTGCAAAAAAAGAAAAAGGATCACCTTTCACAATATCACAAATAACTACATTCATCTTAATAGGACAGAAAGTTATCACATGCAAAAGCCACTTCAGCTTTACTGAGAGCCACCATTGCTCCCATGTTTCACGAATTCAGTGAGTAATTTCTGAAGTGTTTGAAAGTGAAAAGGAGGAAGGGGGAGCGGAGGAAAAGAGATGAAAGAAACTCACCAACTCCCTTGTGTGCATCTATGCTGGTAAATTCCATTGTACCATTATGGCCCCTTTTAGGATTTTCCTGATATTCTTTGTGGTTCCCACTGGGACAATATCTGTAGGCGAGTCCATAATCAGCAAGATAAACCTGGAAGACATGAGCAGAGACATGAATGATGCTTTCGTCCTCTGAAAAAGTATAACCTTTCTAATTAAGCCAGAAGAAAATGGTGGCTTAAGGACACTGTTAGATCTGCATTTTATTAAGCCAAATTGCACCTCAGGATAAAATATGTACATCTGGGGGCTATTAACAGCTACTTTCCCCTTCTAAGTTGTGTGCTTTCTACGCGCTGCCTTATTTCCAAGCAATACAGAATAAAATCACATTTTGTTCTTAGGCTCCTTTCTCTCCAGGTGGGCACCCAGACATCATAAAATGCAATATGTCTTTTATCTTTCTTCATGCTGCTTATGGGAGCCTTCCTTCTCACAAAGCACACTCACATACACATCCCACCTTTCAACAACCAGCCCTGCAACAAGTTCAAAGTAGGTTCAGTTACATGCAAGAACACAAGGAAAAGTTTCACAAACACCCATTGCGTTAACATACCAATTTCCTCCCCAGAAAGCATTCTAGAGGAATACATCTCTCTACAATTGAAGAGCTGCTTTTCAGAACTTTTCTAAGACACTACCATCCCCCAAAGTGAACACAGTATTATCCTGAAAAAATGGGTTCTGCAACACCTGGATTTGGCAGAGATTAACAAAACAGAGTGCCAGTTTGGTATAGTAATTAAGGCATCAGGCTAGAAACCAGGACAGAGTTCTAGTCCTGCTTTAGGCACAAAGACTTTGGGCCAGTCACTTTCTCTCAGCCCTAGGAAGAAGGCAATGCAAACCACTTCTGAAAAACCTTGCCAAGAAAACTACAGGAACTTGTCCACTTTTTGACATAATTAAACAGAAAGAGAGGGAGAAGCAAAATTAAAACAAAACAGTAGTCCAAGGACAGAAACCTAAGCAATACCAACTGACCTTGTAACATCTTATTTTTATCTTATGGCACTTACATTCAGTGAGAAAAATCACCCTGATATATTCATGGTAGGATTTTCTTTCTTAATTAGTTTAACTTTTTTTTATTTAATAGAAAAACATGTTAATATTAACATATGAGCATGGAATTGCAAAAATAAAACAATTTAAACTTATAAACTATCACAGAATGCAAGACCTCTACTTTAAAACATTTTGTTTCTAGAGCAGAGTAAGATTTTGAACAAGGAACAGTTGGCCAAGTGTGGAAAGAGAAAAGTCCTGTTTTGGCATATTCTTCACCTACTTCTCCAATGGAATGCTTTCCATTTCCACATGTTTAATATCAAATTTTGAAGGAAGTATACTCTCTATTTGCACTTCATATTATAGTCCATTATAAGAATTAGGACAAGAATAATTCAGCCAGACCAGGAAAAGACCCATCTTAGAATATTTTGTTTTTCACAGAAGCAACTAGTTGCAGATAAAAGACGGAGATGTATTTCCTCCTACCATTGTTCCCCTGAATTGGGGTTTACAAGCATACTATTCTTGACTTAAAAGCAACATTAGCATTTTCTCCTTAGTAAATTCTAGCCTCACCCATTACATCAGCCTGCTGCCACTATTATTAGCTTGGTAGAACAACAGCTGTATACTTTAAAGTCTACAAGAGGGATCCTGCCCTAGACTTTTTAAGGGTTTTTTTTTAAACTAATATAAGAAGTCTATGGAGAAACAGCATATTCTGCTTTTTATAAGAATTGTCTTTTAAGACTACAGCTTTTGACAGACTTGTTCTCAAGAATTTATCCCATCTTCCTTTAAAACCATCCAAGTTAGTGATCACTGCAGTATTTTGTGTAAATTCCACAGGTTAATTTTTCAAAATAATAAGAAACAAAAAATAAAGATCTTGGAAATATGTATTGATACAAATGGAATGCCAGAAAGAAAAAAAATGTTATAGAAAAGTATCACTTTTTTCATTTGCACTTACACCCGTGTAAAATCTCAGATGTGCAACTCCATCTGGGCCAAGTTATGAATGGTGTTTCAAAGGTTATTCTTTAAATAACAGTGCAATGAAGAACCAGGATAAAAATGTAGTTTAATTTCCTTTCATTCAACATTCAATTAATAAAATAAAATATAACCAATTAAGAGAAAAGTACATTTGATTACCTTAGTCATAGCTGCGCAGAATGCAACATTTCTTGTGAATGATATGGACAGTATGATCAGTAACAGCAAAATTTGGGCTGCCTGTTGCATGTGCAACCAAAGCCGAGTGGACATACACTTTCATGCAAGCAAGGATCTCTAAATAATACCTTGCAAACCAATACACTGAGACCACTTTGATATAGTAGATAAGGCATATGATTAAAACCCAAGAAATTGAGTTCTAGCCTGAGACTTGTAGTCAGCTAAATGACATTGGGTCAGTCCTAGGAATGAGGCAAGGAAAACCACTTCTGAAATCTTGCCAAGAAAACCGCAGGCCTTGTCCAGGAGTCAATGCTGACTCAAAAGCACCAAAACAATAACAACAATCCACTATTGCCTGCATCCCATCAAGATGCATACAATGTACAGACACACTCAAGAGAGCTGAATATGTTTAGAAAAGCATAGTGGTGCGAACATATCACTTAAGAGACATGTAGTAATAATAATAATAAATTCATCAAGGAAGTCAAGGTTGGATAGTGTTGAGATCCTCAAAAAAAGAAAGATAAGAAAAAAGTGTTTATGAATAGATGTATGTGTAGCTGCAAGGTATGAAGAGATATACTGAATAGTTATCAATATGAACCTTATTAGGATTTTTCTTTCTTATCTCTTGCTTCTGATTTGTTCTGCTTACTATTTTTTTACAGTTTTTCTATGCTACTGTATAACTCTACTTGCCTCAAAAAAGAACATGATGTCTACGTAGGCATGTCTTATTAAATATATTCTTGTATTTGATAATTTTATATTTCTGTCATAGTAAAAGTTACAATTAGATGCAACTTCTGGGAACCTCTGAGTATTGCACTCAAAGCTTTTGTGGGCTGCATAAGTCCCTCTAATTTTACACTGTTGTTGTACTGTTTCAAAGCATTAATGGATAGTAGAAGAATGAAACTGGCAGTATATACATTTAATAAATATGATATGTCTCTTAATGAAGGGCAAAAATGGTGCCCATTAAGAATACATTTACAAATCCACATGATGAAGGAAATATTTTAACTATTCAAAATTCAACAAGGATTGTTATTAAAACTTTTAAAATGACATTTGCACCTTAACGAGAAACTATTTAGCAGAGGTTGAGAGAGTATCCTTATACTGTACATACCCAACACAGTTTGGAAATAACTGTTTTCACACACAGCCAGCATGTGGGTGCTGTGAGTTGGGAAAGAGGAAAGTGGGAAACAATTCTAATTTATCATCTACTATGCTGAAGAAACTACTTTTTATATCACTCCTTAACTATTTTTGTTCCCTTCTCGGAAGTAGGTTCCTGTCCTACAAAATACGAACATCTCAAGAAATGCCCTTGTTCTTGATTATGTTGCTCTTGATGCTCTTTCTCTGATCTTTTTTTCAAAGCCAAAGGGTAATAAGCAAGTCATCTTGTAACCGATTCCGTTAAAACGATTAGCTTCTCTCTGGGCTTCAGGCCAGTTTTGCAGTCTTGGGACGGCTGAAGTGACATGTTTTAAAATATCATTTTTTGTTGCAGCATCTTCTATTCATATTGAGAATGTGGCACCAGGAGCAAGGTGCTCTTATTTCATGGGATCGTTCTTTTCAGATTACACCAGCACATGTCTCATCCAACAGACCTATAGAGATTATGATACAAAGACTGAAGACTGGACACAGCATCTGGAATTCTCAGAAAAGGCAAAAAGCTTTATCAGGCTGACTGCCTCTATTTGCTCTTGCATTTTCTGGCGGATTCACTTTGCTTAGTATTCAACCTAGCCAAGCCAGAAGACAATAATGCATCAAATCAATGTGATGGAAAACACAACTTAGTGGAATTGACTGAAGGAACTATACTACTGAGCCTATCAATTTAAGATGTAGCCTAATTTCAGTGTAATGTTGACATGAGGAGGATTTTGTTATATATTGCATCCAAGCCCATACAAACTCCACCCATAATTTAAATTTATTTAAATGACAACCAATTTAAACCATTGAACAAAAGGATTCCATATAATTATCTCATGAACAAGGGAGTTAATAGTTTAATCTAACCTACCAAGAATAGGAGAGGAAGTCAGTGCATTAAGGCTAAAGCAGGGCTATCAAACTCCCCGCCCACAGGCCGGATGCGTCACACACTGGCCACGCCCATGCAGTTTAGCAAAGGGGAAAAAAGTCACTATACATCACATGACACCGCTGTGACAACGCGAGTTTGACACCCCTGGGCTAAAGGGAAGATGATGCTACTGCAGCAGTGTAGATAAGGAAATCAGCAATCTAGGAAGCTGCAGAATGACATATTTTGATTTTCAAGGGAAGTAGGGAAGATTAACAGTTGTAGATACTTAAGTGACGCAGATCTATACCAGATTAGAGTAAGGGTCCCACAAATTCATTATTCTTGATATTGAATTCATGTATTATCCCAAGCCATAATGTGGCTAATTTCGATTTGGTTTAGTGTGTTGTGTAAATCTAGTCAGTGTTGTCTATAGATCATGACAGACAAGTAGCGTATTATGTGGACCCAGCCAATTGTGACTTATTCAACAAACAATGGCCATTTTGAGGCTTTGTATGAAATATAAGTAAGCCACTGTAAAAACAGTAGTTCTTTGATTTTCAGTCTAGGATCTTTTTCAGCCCATATGAGGGATTGAATCTGGAATTTTGGCATACAAAGCAATTATCCATCAACTTACTCCAACAGAACACAGTTACAGAATACTGAAGCTTAATAAAAACTGGAATTGATTAGTAGCTTTCAAATGACATATTTTCAGATATTAAGAATGCTTTAATAAGAAAATTAGTAATGAAAAACAACCTTCTTTGAAAACAACTTGCCCAGTGCTGATTTCCCTTTGCAAGGCATTCCCTCTGTAACAGGATAACATTGCTAGAAATTTTCAAAACGTTCTCATTCATTAGTAATCCTCTACATTATACTTTCTTTCATAAAGGGGAGGAAAGCTTCTCATATTGCATTGCTGTGTTTTGTGGAATGCACAAGAATTGAGCTTGAGCTTAACAGCCAAGAAAACAGTGGAAGTCTCTCCATATATTCTCTGGAAAAAAGGACTGGTTGTAACAAGATAACAGTGTTCCAATATCTAAGATGCTGCCACAAAGACGGGGGTGGGTGGGTGGGTTCCCCATCTCTATCCTTCTGGTCCTACAGAATTTTACAGTGTCTGGCTTCTCTTTGGAGGCACAGTGACTGAGCCACTGATTGCTAAAAAGTCTGAAAATAGCGCCTTACATCAATTATGAAGATTTTCCTAGATTCCTAATAAAGGAAGCTTACAATAGAGAAAGGTTTCTACCTTTTGACCTTATTACTGTGAAACCTGGGGACTTATCAACCTCCTACATAGACCAGACAGGAAACACAACAAGACGAACTTTATATTTTATTATACGGCTACATAAACAGGGCTAACTCACTGCTCACTCCAGAACTTCAATTCTGAGCGACTCAAGGTTGATTCAGCCTTCCATCTTTCCGAGGTTGGTAAAATGACGACCCAGATTGTTGGGGGGCAATATGCTGACTCTATAAACTGCTTAGAGAGGGCTGTAAGGCACTGTGAAGCAGTATATAAATCTAAGTGTTATTGCTATTGCTGTATTGCAGGTCTGAAAGTACACATTTGTGTTGCCTGATTAGTTAGAGCAGATCCTTTCTAAGTTTCTTTCTCTGTCCATTATTCAGTTGCTGGCTCTTCCCTGCTTTTATCTGACCCTTCCTTAGGCAGCACCCTCTCCCCCAAAGTCATTCTCACAAAGAATAGACACACAGACATAAACAGCATCTACTTTCTATGTAAAAGAGACAACAAATCAAAAAGGGAACAAAAAAAATCAAAACATCTCCCCACCAGCAATCAACACCCAGATTAACATCAAGATTACTATCAGACTAGCAGTCAAGTGAAAAATACCACAATCTATCCTGATGCCTGAATTGCTACACCAAAATGGCTCTTGGCTTCTTTTCTAATGACTGCAAATATAAGATGACCTCTGTCCCCAAATCAATTCACTAACCCCCCCCACCTCTTCTTCTCATCTGGCAAATATGGCAGTTCCAAGAAGATGACTGATGCTTTTAAGAAGACTGACCAGTTCCAAAGAAACTGTCATTTGGTATCTTAGGCAAAGCCCTATAGTCCCCAACCAGATTAAACACAATTGCCATGAGCCTTAGTCTGGCAAGACTGTGGTAGCAGAGAGGTTATGTGAATTGGAGTCCAACATCAAAAGAAGCAGCTCAGGGAAGGAAGACTCCATAACAATCCAAGGAAAAATACATGAAATATTACAATTGAGGTCACAAGAGCCTCCCTTGCATGAGAACCATTAAGAGACACAGAACATGTTTTGGAGGGAAATAAGGTTTGCTCTGAACCAATCTTCCATGGGTTTTATTTTGATTAAAGGAACTTGTCCTCGTTGATTACTTTGTTAATAACTCATCCAGGCTTTATACATTTTGTAATAATATCCCCTGGTTTACCTGGACTCAGCAGAAATCTCAATCATACTGTAGCTGCCTGTATAGGAAATGCTTTTTGCAATTTTCAGAGTTACAGGGCAACTCCGCTCTCTGTGGGACAAAAGCAGCTGCTCCAAATACACCAGGATTTGTATAGCAAATATTTAAAGTATGATTAATTCAACCATAGTTTTAAAGAGCTGTGGTAGCGCAGTGGTTATAATGCAATATTACAAGCTAATTCTGCTGACTGCCAGCTGCCAACAGTTTGGCAGTTCAGTTCTCAGTGGTTCCAAGGTTGACTCAACTTTCCATCCTTCTGGGGTCCGTAAAATGAAGACCCAGATTGTTGGGGGCAATATGGTGACTCTGTAAACTGCTTACAAAGGGTTGTAAAAGCACTATGAGGTAGTATATAAGTCTAAGTGCTATTGCATGAATGAGCAATTTTTCAGATGTTTGTTAAAGGTATCCACACTACAAATGAGTTTGTTATGAATGTACGCTCAGCTAGTGTTTGCCATATAAAGTTAAGCTGCTTGCTCTTAAAATATAGTGGTCCCTGAAATTGTAGGCACATAAAATAGATTATCTGATTTAATCAACAGTTTCATTATTATTACCATATGTTGAAATAAACTAGTGAGAAGGATGAGTCCTAGGGCTTAAGGAATGCTGTCAAACAACCAGAAATATCTGCATAATGTTTAGAAGTGACAGACCTGCTCAGAGAAGAGCCATTGCCAGGAATGGAAGTCAGCAGGAAGATGAGAAAACCAAAGAGCTTCCCCCACCCACCCAAGACATTTCAAAAGCAATATTCAGTAGTTAACCTAGTATTGCTTTTGAATGGAATAGAGTGAATGTCTAGTGGGGGTAGAAATTAAGTGATTGCTTAAACACTTTGAAGTAACTCTAAGAAAATCTAAGTAGTAAAACCTGTGAAGGAAGCTTCTAGCCTGGAGCTAACTTTATTTTTCTGGGGAAAGGGGATCTTTTTCTGTGTTCTAAAAGCAATGATTTGTTTAATAACAAGGGAAATGCTGCACTGAGTGGTACACAGCGTAAGCTTTCAGGATGCTAGAGATACACCCCATTCTAACATACTGAAAAGAAATCAAGGTCCATGTTATAACTTGGTTTATATATCATTCCGTTATGCAACTATCTATTCCCCTTTGCTATCCAACTTTCCACTTATAACAGTTAAGAAACAAAATGGAACAAACAGGCCGAGTAGTACTAAGATGAATATTAGTGAGGGACGTGTTATTTCTATGCCTTTGGTGATTTCTCATAATGGGTGGTTCCCATTATGAGAAGTAAAATAGGATGCCAAGAAGGGGTTAATTGTGTTCATCCTGAAAGAAAAAATCCTGAAAGATTTCTAGAAAAAAGCAAATAGAAGCATATTCATACTAACTATATAAAAGTAAAACTATATGAATGATGGTAGAGATGGTATGAGGACGCAATCATTTTTTGACATCAGTGTGTTTATAGATCTGTGTCTGTAGACCTTGGGACTCAATATACAAAGTAGGTGGGATTTATCAATAATGTACCACGGTTCCAAGAAATAAAAATAGTTATAATTTACAAAATAGTAAATCATTTATGTAATGCTGCCAAAAAAACCCCAAGGGATGCAGTTAGAATTTGAGCTCAGTTTAAGGATCTCCTTTTCAAATGACTTTATGGAGAGCAAGAATTGCTCCTAGGACAGTTGCTATTGGTTCCTTCTAATCCAAACCAGATCTTAATCTCTTGATGTCAGTTACCATTTATTATTAGAGATAGCTGAAACAAATTCATAAAAAAGTTTTACACTATACTGGTTTTTATTTTGATATTTTTTCACTATGAAATTCATTTTGCAAGAGCTGAAATTTACCAAAGCTCACTTAATCTTTCCCCTGTGCTCATCTATCCTTGAGATTAGACCTCTTATCTTTGAGATTAAATTCTTATGAGGACCCTCCCAAGTAGAGATCCATCTGGAACAGCAGATGTAGCTTCTTGTAACAACACTGATATAGATAATTGCATCAGGGCTACTATGTAGGTAGGATCTATCTCAAAGGATCCATGCTTACAATTTTCTAGAGACTTTTCTAGAATTATATCACATTTGCTTTTTTATGTTCAAGATTTGTTCCACTGCAAGGACAGTATTAGAACCATTGTAATTTGTAGATATCTAGAATGTATTAATTCCAATGTGGTAATATTGGAGGCCAGAGGAAGAATTCATCAACTGATTATTTCTTTTCAGCAATTCAAGAAAATCAGCTTACTGCCAGAGGCTTTCCTGCATCTTAACTAATTCATTATTTAGCAGTTTCCAGATGAGAGATTGGTGGCCAGCTGGGACTAGGAGTTGAAGTAAGAAGGTAATGGAAGAGAATCTAATAAACCTCATTCCCTCTGTCAGAGTCCTTCTGTTTATTGTAACTGAAATGTAGAGACTGATATGAAAGAGAGAACAGGGTCTTATTAGGGGCAGGTGTTCTGACCCCACTGATGAAGGGAACCCCATCTAAAGTATAATTCAGTACTTGAAATGTTCAGATGGATAAATTCTTTGTATTTGAGCTAATAAAATGAATTAATAAATAGAACCCCCATAGTTATTTTAATATTTTGGATTTCACCATACACTCCCATTTATTCACCCATTGATTAAAATGGATTTTAACAATAAGAGGGACAAAAGTTATTTAGGGTATTTCCATACCACCATAGATTCTATTTACTAATGCCTCAAAAAGAGTTAGTTTGACATAATGACTAAGACACTAGCCTAAAAATTAGGAGACCGTGAGTTCTATTCCTGCCTTAGGCATTAAGCCAGCTGGGTGACCTTAGGCCAGTTACTCTCTCTCAACTCTACAAAGAAGGCTATAACAAACTCAAAAATCTTGCCAAGAAAACTGCCAGGAGCTGCCCAGGCAGTCACTAGGAATTAAGTCTGATTTGAAGGCACAAGAAAAAAAAATGCCCTCAAAAACAGCTGAAGACCCTTTATTGAACTTGGTTCTATAGATCTCACAATACCCGGAAAAAGTAGTAAAAGCAATTGTCCTAGCTTAAATTGAGGTTCTGATAAAAATTTTGCAAACCACCCTAAGCCCTGGCTTCATGGTACATGCATTTGCCTGGTATGCAAATTCAAAATCCTAGCAGTTCCTATACAGGGGAGATTAAAAGATGTTAAGCTAATTAACCTTTCTTTGAGGCAGTTGCAACTCAGAAGTTAGGAGATGTGTGAGATAAGAATTCTTTCAAATAGGAAAAGCACCTCAAAGATTTAAGTATTTGAGTACAGTATTTAAAAGAAGGATTAGTTTTGAATACATCACATATACATATATTTAAGGTTTAAATTCATGATTCAAGTGAGCTGATTTTACTTCATCTAAAAGTTACTTCTTGGTTCAAAATTGAGAAAGGAGTTCGGCAAGGCTGTATACTGTCACCTTGTCTATTTATATGCAGAGCATATCGTGAGAAAGGCGGGGTTAAATAAATCACAAATTGGGATTAAGATTGCAGGGAGAAATATCAACAACCTCAGATATGCAGATGATACCATTCTAATGGCAGAAAGCGAAGAGG
>JANHJO010001252.1:48999-62564 GCA_032468235.1 Pseudoxyrhopus heterurus | reverse complement strand
TTTTTGGGGGGGGGGGGGGGGGGAAATGATGCAAAGCTTTGTTATGAGGCCACTGCCGAAACAATGGGGCAAGTGTGAAAAAAATGAGCATAGAAATTTGGATGCCATTTGTATAGTTCATGTCAGGTTATTCTCCCAAAGAGACAAAAACAAGATAAATGCCTAATAACAATGACTTTTAATAGATGAAGGCCAAGATAAAAGAAAACAAACAATGGCATTAAATTATAGGGAGGTAGATTTAGGTGGAAGATTAGGCAGAAGAGAACAAAGAAAATCCACATTCTTCACTTTGATCCCAGTTTAGCAACTAAAGAAGCTGTCTAAGCACATTGTAAAAGGAGATTGCCTTTCTTAGATACTTTAAGGAGATCTTTGAGAAGTAGTTCAGTGTTTTCATTCTGTGCAAATTTATCTCAAAATTCTGGGGCTACTCAGGGACTGTGTTCACGGAGTACACTGAATGTCTTTACTAAAGTAACTCATTTCTCAGTTCAGATATCAACTGAATCATACGTGGTTGTATTGAGACAAGGTTGGTTTATATAATTTCTTTAATCTTATTAAATAGTAGTTGTACACTACAATTTTAAAATATAGTAGAAAGTAGAATGAATAATGAAAGTAAAAAATCTGTGAAATGAAAGAATGAAAAGATAACTTGTAATAATCCATCTACAAATTCTAAAATACCAAAGTTTAACATGGTACATTAAAGCAAACAAAGTGGGCAGCAGATGGACTTCTTTGGGTATCACATGTGAAGAAAACCCTCTCCTTTAATTTCCACTTACCTTATCTCTAATGTCAGGGATGCTATAATAACAGTACCAATGGATTATTTTAACAATAGAGCAAGTTGATACACAGTCAAGTAATTATTAAGGTTTGTCAGATCTGCTCAAAAGAAAATCAGCAACCAGTGAAAGTTTTCAAAACTTCCCAGTAAATTACACCAACACCAAGAATTCTGAATCCTATAGTCTAAATCAATAGTAGAGCCTTAACATTCTTCACGGATAGGCTAATAAATAGAACATCCAAACACTTTAACTGGATGTTGCAGAACAATCATAATAGTAATAGTCATAACCCTCTTGTGAATAGAATCACTCTTGTTTCTGTTCTATTCTATTGTGGTGGGTCCCAAAAGATGGATGGTTCTTCTCTATTGGAAAAGATCCAGTAACTTCTCATTCCCCAAGCTGTCCATTCAGAAATGTTCACCTAAGAGAGCCTGGCATAGTATCATCCATTTGATGGAAAGAATGACATTATTTTTGTTGTAGTTTCCTTTACCTTAAGATTAACTCTTAGTGACTAATCATGCATTTTTTTAAAGTCAATATTATTGAAAATGTTTGCCACAACCTTCTATGGGATTATCACTATAACCCTGGGATTCCTTGATGTTTCCAGTTCAGGTATTACCAAGCCTGTGGTTGCTAAGCTTCATGAAATTAACCAAGATTGGTTAGGTGCTCTCATTCTAAGCCTCTTTCACCCCCCCACTCTTGCAGAACACTCTCTTAAGTCTGTGTCTATTTTAATCCTTTTTTTTTTAAGCAGGTGGGCTTATTTCCACATATTAGATGAATGGCCAGCCTTCATTATCCATGCAGGAAGTTAATTTGAAAGATTTTTCAAAAGGTACGAAAAGTTGAATGAGGCAGGGAACCTGGTGTGTGTCTAGGACAGGGCTGTCAAACTTCTGGCCCACAGGCCAGATGCGTCACATGCTGGCCATGCCCACATCCGGTTTAGTGAAGGGGAAAAAAGTCCCGATATGTCACGTGATGCCGCCATGACGACACGAGTTTGACACCCCTGGTCTAGGAAAATGTAGGCATTCTGATTTGGAAAATCTAGAATATCTGACAAAAGGTTTTCTCCAAAGTTCCCAAATTATCCAATTAAAAGTAAGTGTTGTATTCAATAGAATTTATGCTCATATGCTGTAGATGTGAATTGTAGCATTGACAATTTTTTGAACTCTAAGAGTTCAGTATGTTTAACATGACTAATAGCTGTCTATACATCTATGCACACAGATACACATATGAGATACAGAGAGTTTGGGGGATACACTAGAAGGGAACTTTATCTCTCCCAGCCATTGGGGACTAGATGCTGGTTTCTTCATTACTGCCAGCAGTAGAGAAACAGCTGCATCAGGAAGGATGGGCCTTTATTCCTTATGCTGTCACAGATCAGAGCTGCTATCGGAGGCAAAAACTGATGAAAAATTGTTTATGCATCTCCATGCTTGAGTATGTGTGTATAAGTCAATTTCTCTCTCTCTCTGTGTGTGTATGTACACACACACACCATTTCCTTTACTCTATAATAGTACAAAATATATAGGGGAAGGGGATGAATCCTTATTTGCAGAAACATGAAAAAAGAAGCATAATTGCATCCCCCATAGGCAATGGTTTGTGAGGGTAGATTTAATTTTAATTTATGGTACCACAATAGTTTGACTACCTGATGCCATTACAAGCCTCAATGCAAAAAAATGGAGCTAGAGAAATCCACTGCTGAGCCTCTGTGCGCTTCCCTCTCTGTTGATGGAGCCTGCGCAGGGAAATGCAAATGAAACCGGAGCTCTCTGTTAAAATGTAGGACAGGCTAAAAAAAAATGGTATTCCTGCATTCTTTTAGCCCATAGGCCTGTCTTTGAAATAAACTGCGAACATGGTTACCATGTAATTAGCTGAGCAGTAAGTTAGGTGTTTAAAAATATTTTTTTCAGGTGCCTTTTTGTATGCACACCAGCATCTCAGTCTCAATCAAAGCTGCAACTGAGTTTATCATAAATTATCATGAAAAGGTTTTCTACTGAGTAGATGGTTAATTACTGCCACATTTAAATATTTTTACATATTAATGAGAAATGAAGGAAAATCATTTTCAGATTTTTTAACTTCAGCCTGGGAACCCGTCGAGATAATGTGCTCTCTTTTAAGATATATGTGTTCCAGTTTCTTTCTTTCTTTCTTTTTTTTTAAAAAAGCTTTCCTTCTAACAATTTGTTTTCAATTGGTTATTAATGACACAAAACACTACTCAATTAGGCTATACAAGTTTATTATGATGTTTTCTGTGACTAAAAAGAAAAAAGAGAAGCACAAAAAGTAATATAGGTAAAATTGTCTGAACACAGATTTAAAGCAGCATCGGAGAAAGCATTTTCTTGGATATTTCCTATTGCAATTGATGAGAATAATTTTGGGGTATAAAAATAGCTTTGCCAGTTCTCCTTAATTAAAACCCTAGTTAAATTTGACAACCAAACTTTTAAGTGGAATTCAAATTCGGCTCAGGCTCTTGATGGCGTGAGGGGCTCCTCAGGCAGTGATTATAAAGGACAATATCAAAAAATATGATGATATCTAGACTCCATTCATTTGAATATCAAAAAATATGATATCTAAATGCCATTCATTTGAATAAAATTGAATATGAATTAACATGTATGACATAGAAAATTAATTACTTATTTTAAAAGACATGAATGAGAAGCAAATAAAAGCTGTTGTTTTAATTTGTTTTTATTTTCACCCCCCCCCTCCATTGATTTTTAAAAGAAGCTTCTGGCCAACTTTTGGCACCAGTAATTGTTATATTTTCCATCCACCTTAAACTTCTCAGCAATGTCTATGACACCTGAAAAAAAAGGAAGGGAAAATTGGAGGGGAAAAAAGCAAACTCTACTACTTCCTACAAGCAACAGATGTGCCAAAGATCACAGAGGGTCTAAAAATAGGGCATTTTGTCACAGATGTGATATATAAACTAAACTGCTTGCTTTGAACAGGAAATTGAGGAAGATTGTAGCTGCAAACAGTGAGAGGCACGCTTGGAGAAATCATGAAATGTTCAGACTTGTCTTTGTATAGATCAATGCTTTTCTAACTTGGCAACTTTTAGATGTATGGACTTCAACTCTCAGAATTCTGGCTTGCTGGGGAAATCTGGGAATTGAAATCCACATCTCTTAACATTGCCAAGTTTGAAAAAACACTGGCATAAATATTCGTCTAGCACTGAAAACATCATTTAGTCTGATAACAAAATGACTGCAAATAAACAACCAAGCTCAGAGAGCATTAAAGACTCCATAGAAGTATTTAAAAGATCAAAACACATGGAGGCACTCTCTATCCAATGAGTAAACATACTTGGTAACTTAGAATGTTAAATAAATTAATAAAAAAAAAAAAACACCAGCTTTGTTGCTACAACTTTCTTTTCTTTTTTTTTCAAGAGGACAGAATGTTTAGAGATGCAGTCTTTCTATCAATGCATGCAACTTCCTTAACAAGATTTATCTGTAGAGCTTTTTGGATATTAACATATTTCCTTCAATATTTCTAATGAACTTGATTTTAGTTACATCTACATTCTTTGCTACATATAGTTTTCAGTGAATAAATGGAAAAATGTTAATTTGGGTTACCTCAGAATTTTCACTGCAAAATGAGTATAGCTTTCTCAAAGCTTTAGACCAGGGCTGTCAAACTGCCAACCCGTGGGCCAGATGTGTCACGTGCTGGCCACGCCCGGTTTAGCAAAGGGGAAAAAAGTCCCGAAACGTCACGTGATGCTGCCGTGACAACAGGAGTTTGACACCCCTGCTTTTGACCAACAAAGTCCCTCTAAATCACCCTTATATTTTGATAAAGCATTTGAGTATCTGCCAAAAGTGATAGAAGCAGTCCATCAATTATTGTCAAGTTATACTCTGTTGTCTTCTTCTATGGTCTCCTTGACTGCTCATATTTTCTACTGTGGAGACAAATATTAATAAATATAATGCATCTGTCTTTGTACCACCTAAGCTTTAGGACAAGCTTTAGTACTAATACTGAAGAACCATTTTTTCCTTAAAAAGCTTTCCTATTTATCTCCAATGTTACAAACACTATTTAATAAAATCAAATTTATCTCAGCATATAATTATTTTTCTATATTTTTTAATAAATAGACCAGTACAAAAGGCAGATAAGAATGTTTTGCTTTTGCTAAACAGGAACACTAATTTCTCACTCCAGCAATACAATTTTATTCAATGCCATCTTCAGTAATCAATATAATCATGCTATTTTCACAAAAGTCAAATACTGTGGAAAGGTGAGAAGGAACAGGAAAGAAATGATACAGTGAGAGGGATATTGCTGTACACAGAAAAGATACTGGGATTATAGGTAGTTTATAGAGATTGATTGATAAATTGGTTTATTTTTTAGATTTTTACCACAAGATAAAAAAAAAAGGAGCCAGAAGTTTAGAAGATACATTTTTAAAGCTTTTAGGTGTGCTGTAGTAATTAAACAGTTTGATTATGCCTAGGGTTAGGGAGACCCAGGATAAAGTACTTTAAATCCTTGAGTGACTTTGGGGCAGCCTGTCTCTTTCTGTCAGCTCAGCCTACCACAATGTTTCTTGTGGGGAAAGTTAGAGATTGAATTCTGCATAGAGTGCCTCAAGCTCCTGGAAAAAAGTCAAAATAGCCATAATAAATCATTATCATTATCTTCAAAGAACTCATAAAATAACAGAAGTGGCATAAATAAAAACAATCAAGATCTAATGGCAAATGTCTTAGATTTAATATCAAAAGTATAATTCAACTCAAGTCTTCTGTAATCACGCCCCTTTAATATGAGCTTGAGGCACAGAAACTGCTGTCTTGACTGGCTCCCTTTTTTGGCTTCATTTTACAGCTACTGAGAATCAAAAGAGTGATTTACGTATAGTCAGGGGAAGACAGCAAGGAGGCAAGATTAACAGGATCAAGGAATACTACCACAACCTTTCCCAGTGTGGCATCCTTGTGATGGCATTGAATTTGTAAATCCCAGGATTCTCAGTCCAGGTTCTGACAGTGGCAGTCCACAAACATCTAAAGGGCCCAACCACACTACATTGGAGGAAGACTGCTCTAAGATGAGCAGCGAAGGTTGTCCATTGGTCCCACAATTTTTTATTTGCTGTATGTAGATTGTCTATGTCTAGTATACGTGTTTCATGCCTTCAAGTCAATGCTGACTCTTTTTTAAAAAAATAAAGTTTATTATTTAAAAACAAAAAGGAAAAAGCAAGAAAAACAAAAACAACAATAATAATAAGATTACAGTCTCATATCGAGAGATACATATCTTGGGTGTCCGCTAAGTATATCCTGTTGTCTCTATTACAGATTTCTTTCTATATATACATGATTGTTTCATATACATTCACTATTAATTAAATTATTCTTCGTCGTCCTAAAGTCTCAATAATTCCTTCTGACCTCCGTATTTGTTCCTCAACCAATTATAAAAGATCGCCCATATTTTATAGTACTCTGTATCTTCTTTTCCCTTAATCTTCAATGTCAATCTGTTCATTTCAGCACATTCTAGCACTTTACTAATTCCTTGAGCCTCATTTGGGATTCCCTCTGTTTTCTAAAACTGGGTGTACAAAATTCTGGCCGCTGTTAATAGACGTAATGTTAAATATGTTACCTCCTTATTCAGTTTTCCTGGCAATAGTCCTAACAGAAATATTTCAGGTTTCAATTCAATTGGGTTTTTTGTCATCAATTCTAACCATTGTTGAATTTCCATCCAATATTTTTTTGCCTTGGGACATTTCCACCACATGTGGAAGTAGGAGCCAGGGATCGTCTTGCATTTCCAGCACTTCGCTAGGTTGTTTTTTTTTCATGCCTGCCAATTGTACTGGAGAATAATGCCACCTATAAAACATTTTATATAAGTTCTCCTTGTATGACACCAATAGTGTTAATTTAAGGTTTCTGTCCCATAATTTTTGTTAATTATCCAAATTTATCGTGCAGCCAAAATTCTTAGCCCAAGTTAGCATGTTATCCATAACCTGTTCTTCCTCGAATTTAAATAATAGCAAATATCTATAAGCTCTTTTAATCAGTTTTTCATCCAATCCCATTAAAATTTGATCCAATTCATCAAGTTATTTTAGAAAATCCATAAATCTTTTTATCTTTTTCGTAGCTAGACTGAAGTTGTAATTGTGACCACCACTGCAGGTCAAGCCCTTGGGTTTTCAATTCTTGTTTCAATCTCATTTCCCCTCTTGCATTTAATATATCTTTATATCTAATAATTCTTTCTGAGTTTTTAAAAGTGGTTGGGTATGTCCAGGCTTCCAGTGGTGATACCCAGAGCGGTAGGTTAAGGTAGTGGTCTTTTTTAATTCTAGTCCAAATTGATAGCAACACTTCTCTGACATAGTGCCTTTGAAAATATCTATGTACTACATTTTTATTATACCAGAGAAAAGCGTGCCATCCTAGCTGTACATCATAACTTTCTAGTGTTAAGAGCCTCCTGTTTTGTAAATTAACCCATTCTTTTATCAAGTCAGTGTTGACTCTGGGTGGCTGCCTGGACGTTTTCGTCACAAAGATTTTCGGGATTTGCCATTGCCTCCTTTCTAGGGCTAAGAGAGAGTGTCTGGTCCAAAGTACCCAGTTAACTTCATACTTAAGATGGGACTAGGACTCACAGTCTCCTGGTTATAATGGCAACCAAAATTGAAGAACTTTAATGGTATAACATTTTTATCAGGTGAAAATATTATCTTTTCTGCCACATAATGTGTTTTATGTATTATTTTCTGATGGGATCTTTTTGTGAATGGTCCTATCCTTAAGCAAATGAGAAAACCTTATCCTAAAAACAGAAAATCTTGAAGAACCTGAAGAATATAGTACATTAGGAATGACAGCCAAATTATTTGTTTGATGTGCTAATGGACACAATCCTGGAATTCACGCTAGATTCATAGGGAGGTCTTGGGTTGATACTGTATTTTGTTAATAAGCATATACTCAGCTGTTTCATATACTCAGAGATCAGTATGAGTTCATTATGATGTTTGTTATCCAGGTGCAAAAGGGACAAAATACATTGCAATGGCATTATACCCCTTACATTATCCCTCCCCCCAGTCATTAACTTGCTCCCTCAGGGGCAATGCTTCTCCTTCATGAGATGCCAGAGGAGCTGACAGACAGCTACAATGAACAAACAGCACTTCTGCCCCTTCTTTGTTTAGCTTGTTTTTCACATTCCTAACTGCCTTCAGTCACCAGGACAATGCCCCCACAGTATTTCCAGTTAGGGGTACTTTTTAAGTTGGGGCATACCAGAGCTTCCTTCAGAGATGCTAACAACACTTTATCCGCAACAGAGGCATTGACAGCCTCCCAAATCCAAGCTTACATATGACAGAGGTGATCCTGGACAGCACTCTGCCTGTTTTATCAGAGTCCAAAGGTCAAAGGACACTCAGACAATATGGCCAGTTTATGGCCCAGTCACTTTGGACCTCACCAGTGGTGTGCTGCTAAATGTTTAAGAACCAGTTCTTCCAGCTCTGCTGCTGCTGTCCTTCCCTTAGCCACAGAACAGTTGATTGATCTGCTGAGCCCTGAAGCACCCTTCTGTCAACTGGCTCACAAAATTCCAGAAAAAATAACAATTGGCTCTTGCACATCACTGGACTTCATGAATGTCAAGACTTTGGCAAAGTCACTTTGCTATGTCTTAGTAGGCTTTATTGACAAACCAAGGAATTAGGAACCCTAAAGAAGGCCACTGGCCAACAATCTGGCAATGTAATAAGAGAAATAGAGCTGCTTCACCTCTCTTCTTGCCACAATGTTGTCTTTACAATGAGCTCAGTCAGATTCATTTCTAGATTTTCTCCACCAGTATGTAATATCTTCTGCATCACACCCAGTGTTCCAAAGTAAATGAAAGAGCACCCTAGAATTAGTCAGAAACCACTTGGGAGCAATCTTGTCAAAGGTCTAAGTCCCCTTCTATTGCCAGTGAGCAGCCAGACAATCAACAGGCCAGTCTGCCAGGTATTTTGGAAACTCCCCAAGTGCCTTCCAGAAATGTTTAAGATCAATGAGGAATCTCAAGTGAATCATTCTAATTGATCCAATAATTCAGTGATGGTTTTCGATTGGACCCCAAGAAGTGATCTGACCATAGCACAATTTCTCACAGGAAAAAGCAAGGTTCAAATAGAATTTCCCTGCATATGTCAGACAAAGATCATCCAGGACAAACCTGTGCTGGTGATGATTAGTTCCCTAACCTTTGCTGATCCAGTTCTCAACATAGGATGGTTGAAGTCACCCAGCATGGTTTCTGTTAAAGTAATCCTTACCTCACTGCTGACTGATTTGCCCACCTTGTACCTACCGGTAATTATATGTGTTAAGTGAACCCAACCAAAAGCATCTGATAGAAAATACAATATTATATATGTATCATAATATGATTGCTCAAATTACACAAACTATATATTTTGCATCAAATGCATGTGAACATCATGGCAATGAAGATCTCATTTGTCCTCCTTGCTCCCCTGCCTATGAGCCCAGCAACGAATGGAATTATACAAGAGTACATATTCTGCTGTCTAGGAATTCTAAATCTAAACTCTTTACAACAATGGTTTATGATGTAGTGCCTGTGTCATCTTATGTCCATGAATGCCGATGAATCACATATCTTTGAGTGAAATAACAGCAATTTGCCAGAAAAACATTAAGGCAAAATTGGGTTAATGGGGAGATATTTTGGAGTTGACTAAAGGAGGGCACGAAACAATCTCATTAATTTACTTTTTGGTAGATAGGAGAAAATAATGACTTGACTTGTTCATTATGGCAGCTCATTTTGAATGGGGAACTTGTCTCACTCTGCCCCCAATAGCCATTCTGTGACATTCTCTCAAATTTCCAGCTCTGTAATTCATTGAAAAAGTTTATCTACTCTTGGTACACAGCATAAGATATAAGATGCTGCCTTCTTATATTCTAGCAGCAGACTCAGTGAGGGGATCATCTGTGGCAGAATATTTGAATGCCAGAAAGGGACTTACGGGAACCATCAATCTAAGTGACTACTTTGATTTCCCCAGTCTATTTTCATACCATATTTTCCTTTAACTCTCCTTATCTTAGCCTTTGTATATGAACATTATAAATTAAAAGTCAATATCATAAGCTTTAGTATGTCAGGCAGTTGGATATATATTTATATTCAAATAAGATAACTAGCAAAGTTAGGTAAGATGCTCCAGGAATCAAAACAGCCAATATTAAACACTGCAAGTACAGCTGTAGTTTTTAAATATTTTATAATCCAATCAAATTGTTTGAGGAGTAATGCATTTAAATGTTGTTATGGAATTCTCTCTAGACTTTTTAAAATGGTTACTTCATTCTTGGCTTTGCTATTTATGAAATTCATACAGGATGACATTTTTAATAATAGAGCATTTAACTTACAGACTAGCTGTTTTTTCTCCCTGCAGATATAATCTGTAATTTTCTCACTCCTCTTTGAGAGTGGGCCAGACACATATTATACTTTTATTAATGAATACATGTGCCTGTTGTTGTTGCTATAATTTCTCTGACCTTAAGTGAAATACTCTTACGTTTCATTCAGCTTTTTAAAAAATGCTTGGATTTTCAATGGTTTACAGTGAAATGAAAAAAGACTGTGCTCTAATATGAACATAATAAAATCTTAAATAAGAAATTTGTGGGGCTTGAGCCAAAAATATTGCCAATGAATTGCTCATCAACTACTTGCAGTATTTTGTGAGAGTCCAGGCAACTAGGCCCAGTACTTAAGGTTCAGTGAAATATTTCATAGAATTTTTACCAACTGTTGTTACTTTACCACTTCTACAGGTGGAAGTGAGCACCACACCATGCTTTGGATGCTTCTGGATTGAAAGGATTAGCTAGCTATAAGCTGTTGTCCAGGCGATGCCCAAATGTGTTAACAACACACATTCTTCTGGGAGACTCCTTTCATGTTCCAACAAATAACCAACACTGGATGGAACCACTGGAGGAGCTGGCACCTGGGTCTGACAAAAGCTGGGAAGTATGGAAATCACTGAATAGACTGCGCACAGGTACAAGATCCAGAAATGACACTCTAAACAAATGGAGCTATCTGGTTGCTTCTGCTCTTTGTGATTGTGGTGACATGCAGGCAACAACACACACATATATATACCTGCCTTTGTGTTCTGGTCAGTGTACACTTGAGGACTTCATGGCAGTGCGACAGAACACTATTAATGTTGCTAGTTTCTGGGCAAGATTGGTTTAATTTGTACATATTTTCATCTTGTATTTTATATTTAAATTTCATGGCATATAGTATGCCTTATTTTAATTGTGATGCTTCTGACACAAATAAACAAACCAACAAACCACTTCTACACAGGAGTCAATCCACATATTATTAAGGTAGTCAACTGGGGAACCTGAATGTTGAATTAGAGTATATCAAACTTCAAGCAAGATAATGTGATCATTTTTTTTAAAAAAAATATCCTTTAAAGAGCCCTCTGGATTGTAAACAAATAGTCAAGAAACATTCAGCATTGCTTTCAGATTAAAGAACACTTCCAAAGATTGGCACATCAGGATAGAGGATTCTAACTATATGCTTTTCTTCTACTTATTTTTTTTTCAAGATTACATTAAAAATAGAATTGATATAATTGATTTCAGAATTGATATAATCTACTTTGAAACATTTAGGGTTCTAAACAAAGTGCTCTAAAAACAAGGTCACCAAAACAACATCGGAAAACCCTATTATAATAGAGTTGGCTGTTGGTTGATATGTGTAAATGCAAAGGCTTGTATGGTGAGGGGACATAACATAGTAAATATGTATGTGTTAGTGTGTGCCTGCATGTAGATATGAAAAATTGCTGTAAGCTGATGTTCATGAATCTGAAAATGGAAAGATATTGCTTTCTTTTCGTTTCATTCTTATATATTGCTGGCATGTGGGACTTTAAATATTAGCCCCAGGGTGTGTGGTACTACGGTAGATAAATATTCTCTTCCAATACATAAAGGGCACATATAACACCAGCTGAAATGGATGGGAGAAATCTAAATCAGTACCTCTTTTCTCCTCATAGATTTATTCTGAACTATGATTAATTTGTGGAAGTGAAAGTTGGTTCTGGTTAAGGGAGAATAAGTAGCACTTAATAATAATTAGAAAGAGAAGGCGATTCATAGTGATGCATCGGCTTAATGTGCTAAAGAGACAGGTCAGTAAAAAAAATTGAAGGGATAATTTTACAAATTGGCAAACATTTTCTTGGAGAAACATTGCTAATTGTGCTTTTAAAAAAAGTTTTGCACAGCTCTAGGTGGCAGTAAATCCCAGAAGAGTTTACTTATCTTTAATTGTAGCCACAGCTCTGCATTACTGCTTTGTAACCTAGGTGTAGGATGCTAAGTACAAGAGGCCTTAAAATGGTTGTGCCCTCTAAGTGATTTAGATGACCGTTTTTTTCAAACATAGCAATTTTAAGACATGTGGACTTCAATTCCCAGAATTCTGCAGCCAGCATGCTGCTAGGAACTGCATTTTGACCAATCTTAGCAGGCACGGAAGCCTCCTCATACCACTAGGCTAGAAAAAAACAAATGATATTCCTTGAATAGTACATATACTCCTATATTAGATTTGTTCTCAAGAATTGCCATCAGGGGAAAACTTTAGAGATCTAGAGCCCAGCTCAGCAGACTGAAAAAGAGGATTAAAAAAAAAAATACTATAGAATAGAAGAGCTAGTTGACTACCATTTGAAACCATTTTACTATTCACTTCAGACCAACTGTTAGCGTATAAACCTATATTTGGATGCTACTGTTTCAGATTTTAGGGTTTCCATGTGCTTAAACATTTAATACATTTGTACTCCATCTGATTGTAAAATATTTAAAAAGTAACAGAATTTAAAACAGTAACAGAAATTTTAAACAGTAACAGAGTAATCAGTATAAAGTTTCCTAACAATTATGTGCAAATAGCATGTTAAAACAGTGCCTAGTTAAAACACAATTAAAACTCAAAATAGCATAGAAAATTACACTGGCTACTTAAATAAATATTTATATAAGAAGGTTATCAAGGAGCAAACAATAAAAATGCAAAGTCTGGGCAAGTTCTGCAAAATATATATCAGATGTTTTCAGCAATGGAAGACTTATTTAGCGATGTTTAGACTATTGACATAGATGCATGGGTTAGATACATGGACTCTCATCCTACTCATTTCACATTGTCTCAATCTGTGTCCTTCCTGAATATGAAATAGGCCACCATTCACAAAGCTATATGAGAAGATCTTTCCATATCATCAAGAAGCATGTAGAACAGTGGTCTCAACATGGAATAGCAGCATGCTATTCAGATTTGCAGAAGTTACTCAGGGTTAGGCCTTCCCCTCCTTGGATATTGGGATACAGTTGGGAAGATGAGTCACATGCAGCTCAAAGGGCTTCTTAACAACCCATAAAATCTTTCTAAACAATGATTGATGAGAACAGGATGCCTGTTGTCTGAAGATTAAATATATAACATTATAGTATAGTCAGGGGTGGGCTGCTACGGATTCACATGGGTTTGGGCGATCCTCTGGCTGAGATTCTGCCCAGTTTGGCAAACCCATAAATC
>JANHJO010001252.1:13777-34003 GCA_032468235.1 Pseudoxyrhopus heterurus | reverse complement strand
GGCCAAAGTATTTCAGTTTCATCTTCAGGATCTGGCCTTCTAAAGAGCAGTCAAGGTTGATCTCCTCTAGGACTGACCGGTTTGATCGCCTTGCAGTCCAAGGGACTCGCAAGAGTCTTCTCCAGCACTGATATAAGCCATTAAAAAATTTTTTTTTAGCTTACTTTGCCCATATTATTATTCAAGGTTTCAGAGAGTTACATTTTCCACAAGAAGATTGTTTACTTTTGGCTTAGCATAATGTGAGAATCAGGTCACATAATCAGACTATTGTTCTATGTACCTGGTACTCATGAAACTTCCAGCATTCACTGCCAGTGTAGTTGATAGTTATTTGCTGGGAATTCTGAAATTTGTAGTGCCAATCTGAAGAGCATATAGTATCAACACATCTGAGAAAGATTAGTCAACATTAATATTATTAGTCAACATTTTTCTATTATTTCAACATTAGTCAACACTACCTAGGCCATATTCTGCATCATTTTAGATAGGATTTTCCTAACTTTACTTACAGAAACTTACACGGATTTTAAAAAACTCATTTGAGTTCATGTCATAGATAAGATTTAAACCAATAACTTTTGATACAAATACTGTTATTATAACAGTTAGCATCCAGATACAATCAACTGTACTAAATTTTAAGTATAAAGAGGTAATTCAGTAAATGCTGAAGAAATAGTACCGTAATTAAATTTTAAATTAACCCTAACACTGAACAATAATACTATCATTTATAGCATATCAAGTCTTGAAAGACATGTAATATAGTAATTAGTGAAAAATATAACTATTTCTATTCTAGACATGAACTAATGAATAGTTCAGTTAAAAGGGAATTGAACAATTGAGCCTTGTATTTAAAAGAAAATGGAAATGACACAATTATACATTCTTTTTCTTTTTCAGGAATATGACATGTCTATATATATCCTAATTGTTGATATGTGGGCAATAGTATATTGTCTTACATGATAGTCTCCAGATTAGAGAACTATGGTCTACAGCATAGCGTAAACATGTTTGCAGTACCAATTAAAATATGCTCAAATAAATAAATTAGCAAAAAGTGGGTATGACTAAGGATCATAACCTAGTCTATACCTTTTCTACAATACAAAAAAAGCATTATTTGAAAGCCTTGAGTGAAAAAATTCATGATGGGTAGCCATTCTCCGGTCAAGGCCCAATCACTAACAACAAAAGAAAATGGAAAACTGTGACTTGGAATGTAAAAAGAGTAAATGAATTAACAGATGAAAAAAATAAACATGTATTTATGAAACTAAGAGACAGAGAAAGGAAACAATAGATATGAATGAAGATGGAGTAATTTTGTTGAGGGGA
This sequence comes from Pseudoxyrhopus heterurus, assembly GCA_032468235.1. Taxonomy (NCBI): domain Eukaryota; kingdom Metazoa; phylum Chordata; class Lepidosauria; order Squamata; genus Pseudoxyrhopus; species Pseudoxyrhopus heterurus. The sequence goes on along the minus strand of JANHJO010001252.1, from coordinate 32,653 downwards.
GTTGACGAAGGAAGCGAAGTTGTAGGTTTAATTATGAATAAAATGGCTAAAATGGATGTCAGAAAGAGAGGCTCTGAATATGATCCCCTTTTGGTAAACCAGACCAGGAAATCTCCTCTGGAAGACTAATGCTACTTTTAAGGAGCTTTGGTGGCTCAACAGAGTACTGCAGATCAGCAGTTTGGCTGATCGAATCCCACCAGCTCAGCCTTCCATCCTTCTGAGGTAGGTAAAATGAGAACCCAGATTGTTGGGGACAATATGCTGACATTGTAAACTGCTTAGAGAGGGTTGTAGCCCTGATAGACGGTATATAAATACAGTGCTATTGCTATCGTTATAGTTACCCATTGCATACAAGTAAATCTGGATAGCTTACAAAGATTAAAAACACACACAATTTATAACCTCAGGCATTCGAGAATAACAATAAGTCTACTTCCAGGAAAACAAAAAGAAAACAACTGCAGAGCTTATCTAACCACCTGATCCAAACTCCTGAGGAAACAACCAGGTCTACATACCTATGGAGATTCTCAGTCATCCAGGTCATGGTTGTCCCAAATGTACTTTTTCAAAAGACAACTGGGCTTAGTTTTTCTTTGAAGAGGTTTTGCTACTCATCCAAGAAGTTTCTTCAGTCTTCATGAAAGTTGTATAAATATACATGCATACAAGCAAAAAGCCCAATTGTAAAAGTCCAAAATCCTTTAATATTGGTATTCTAACTACACAGAACATTAAAGCAGGTAAGGAGCAATGGTCTGCCCGAGTATCATTAAATATTAGTTCCCGTCCCTGTTGTCAGGAAGAAGAAATAATAATACAGGATAGTTTTCCAAGATACGACAATGAACCAGCTCAGGAGGAATGGGCAAATGTCTCCACAACAATGCATTTCACTGGCTTCTTGGTATTTTTTTATTGACAGCCAGTTCCTGACTAATTGCCAAAGTTATAGCAAGGATTGCCAGGGTCTTTCTACTGGATTAAACCAAAAGTCCCTGAACTATTGCCACCATCACAAACATGGATGAATATAGTCACTCTCCCTCCTTCCTTCCGTCCTTCCTTCCTTCCTTCCTTCCTTCCGTCCTTCCTTCCTTCCTTCCTTCCTTCCTTCCTTCCTTCCTTCCTTCCTGCCCTCGTTCTCTCTCTTTTTATATCCAAACAGGGTAAATGAGGAGCAGATGTGGTTGGTGAGGCACACAACTCTCTTTGCAGATTTCCAAAGTGGCTCTCATTTTCTACAAACATGACATGTGAAACCACCTAAGTCTTTATTTTATAGACCATCCTCTGCCAATGCTTGACATCCTGGGGAATGCTTGACATTTCCTTGTTATACTTAGCCCTCCAACTCCTGCTAAGCCATACCTCCATTTTTTCCATCTTCTTAATTGGCCAACTTCCCATCTGTGTTATATGATATATGGGCATATGTGCATGTGTGGAAATCACAGTTTAGGTAACACTCAATGCTGGAAGTAACACTTGTCCCAACAACATTGACTTCTAGAAGCAAATTATAGTGGAACTCTTCCACAGGGCTTTTAAAAGTACAGTAGTTAGGTAATACCACAGGAATGTTGTAGGCTGATTAATTTCTTTGTGTTTCATTGTTATTGCTTTTACTGTTCTCATGTTATGCATTTTGTGTGGACGTTTTGTTTTCTGATACACTGTCAAGAAGCATGTGATTGTGATGAAATAAAAATCAAATATACAAATAAACAATAGTTATAGGATCTTCTCTAATTTATCAAGATTTTTTTTTTATCGTTAATTGGGTACATAGGAAAATCAGATATCTTTTTCTCTTACTGCCTCATGGCCTTTGCAGAACCTCTATGTAAAGCAATAATGGCAGTGCTGTTTTCATGATGAATTGAAAAATGCTGATTTTACTACTAGCAAACCAGTCTTATGATTCAGTTGAGAAAGTTAATGGTGCAGCATAGGAAGAAATAGGAAAAGTAATTAAAAATTGGAAGCAAATTGATACATTTACACATATATAGACTTGAATTCTGTTAAGAGGAAAGACAAAGAGGCTATGTTAAAGATGTGCTGGAGTGAAACATTTGGTGCAGTAGTTGAACTTTGAATAGGGAGGTTCAGATTCAAAGCCTTTCTCACCTTGAAGTTTATTTATTTATTTATTTGTTTATACAATTTATATGCCGCACTACTCTCGAAGGACTCTTGTTCATTGGGCCTACCAATGTTTTTTAGTCTAACCTATCCACCTAGGATTCTTATGGAAGTAAAATAGGAATAATATGTCCCTGTAGTTCCTTGAAGAGAAGAAAGCATATAAATAAGATTTTAAAATGGGAAAAAAAGAGAAGGAAGAAAAAGATATTGGATATTTTCAAGGTATAGAGCCATGGTGGGAACAGAATTTGAACAAAATAAATGTTTAGATTTGAAAAGAAAACAGCAGAGAGAGATATGATGGCACTCTTCAAATGTCTGAATGATTGCCATATCAAAAGCTGAGACTTGTTCTCTCTCCTTCCGAAGTGCAGAATAGATAATAATGGATTTAAGTAACAGGAAAGCAGATTCCAATCAAATGTTAGCGGAAGGAAAAACCTCTCTAACAGTAAGAGTAGATCAACAGTGGAACCAATTGCCCAAAGAAATGATGGATTCCATTTCACCAAATGTATCAAAGTAGAGGCTAGAGGGTCTTCAGTCAGAGATGCTTTAAATTTGAATCTTTGAATTTAGTAGATGGTTGGAATCAATGTCCTAAATGGCCCCTTCAAACTCTAAGATTCTGTGAAATAAGCAGCTAAACAGGATAGGTCGATAATAGAGAAGGCAGTGGACTGTGGCCAGATTCAAAAGGATTTATACCAGCATACTATCTGGAGGAAACAGAATTCAATTTCAAAATTAGTGTCTACTAGCATAATTTAGGTGTAAACTCTGAGAAATAAGGTGTAGGAAAGTGATAGGGTTCATCCAATTAAGATAAAGTGCTGGGAATACTGTAGTGGACAGATGGAAGAGTGATAATGGGAGATTTCAATTATCCCGCCATCTAGTGAAACTCTACCTCTGCCAAGGGTCAGAGGTTCAACAAATTCATGTCTTCTATTGCTGACAACTGCATTTATCAGTAGGATAGAAGAAAGAAGAAGATCTGCTATTATAGACCCAATTCTCACCAAGAGGGAGGAATTGGTTAAATGAGTGAAAGTGACTGGCACACTGGGGGAAAATGATTGTGTTCATTTCAAATTCTTCCTTGAACATGTGATGCTCAGAGGAAGAAGTTAGTCAAACCTCCATATTGGACACTAATCTAACATGGGTTAAATTAATCAGGAAAAAAATATATTCTGATTCATCTCAAAGAAAGGTAGGTCAAATTCAGTGGATTGAAATCTTGAAGGAGACTAATATTCAAGAAGTATGATAAGTAATATGAAATGAGATACAAGACAAAAACATGGGAGAAATCCCTAAAATGCTAATAATATTAATAACATCCAAGAAAAAAATAATGACAAGAAAGTCATAAACGCTGCAAGTGTAGATACAGTAAAATATAGATATGGTATGCTGATGGAGTCATGCTGATGTTAAAGTAGTTTAACATGTGTACTGAAAACTATTTCTGTGCCTAAAAAGTGGAAGAATCCTATTATTAGGCAATAAGTATGAAAACAAAATCTATTAGGAGGTTAGTTTGTTAAGTATTTTTGGAAAGATGCTAGCGTTGAGATAATTGAAAGGTACAAAATTTGAGAAGTTCTGTGTACTTTATGGATAGAGTGGAAAGTTAAAATTAGAGTGGAAAGTTAATGTTGCTTTTATTGGTCCCTTGAAAAGTATCAATATGAGAAAGTTCATTTAGAGAAAGCATAAGCTAAAAGGAACCATGGAATATTTTGATAAATAGAAGACTGTTGAAGGAATGTGGTCTGAATGTAATAATAGATGAGCAATACAAATAAAGCATTTTGAAGTATCAAACAAAGAAAATTAATGATGAGGCTACTTCTGCTGACTGCTGACTGTCTGCAATTTGGCAGTTCAAATCTCACTAGCTCAAGGTTGACTCAGTCTGCCATCCTTCTGAGGTGGGTAAAATGAGAACCCAAATTTGTTGTGGGCAATATGCTGACTCTGTAAACTGCTTAGAGAGGGCTGTAAAGCACTGTAAAGTGGTATACAAGTCTAAGTGCTATTGCTACATACATTTCATTCACTCTCACCTCTGGTTCCTGTATACCCTATCAAAATCTGATATTCAGTTCCTTCTGACATGTTTGTAGAATAAGTGCCTGTTTCTCTCATTCACGATAGCTTCAGGGCCATAATTCACTCAAAAAACATGAGGTTCCTTTGGATTAACATCATAACTTTTTATACAGGTAAGGCTATCTGGGATGTAAAACATTTAAACAACAAAGAGCAAAGAGATACAGAAAAGTTCCCTGTTGAATAACCTATGTGTAGGCATGCTTGCACCCCCAGTTTGCCCCCACTGAAATACTAAGTACTATCATTATTTGCACACTTCATACTGTAAACCATTCAACAGCTGGGGTGTGAGAATGCTTCCCCCCCCACAGCCCCCTGGCATTGTACCATGCAATTAAATACATTATAGGGGTGGGGGAAGTGCAGTGCTTTTTTTGTTAAAATATCTAGTACTGGCTACTATTATAAACAAGACACTGTTTCAACATAAATCATTCATGGCTTTCTCTTTTACAGCAATTTCTATGTTAATTGCACATTGATAATTTTTTAAAAATCTACTACTGATTCTCTATGCAAAGAAATTCTGCTTAATTTTCTTTGATGCCTGGCCTTTAATTAGTTTAAGATTGTGCCCTTTTGTTTTCATGTTTGGCACTGTGACAACTTGGGTGTTTCTCATCATAATTTGGAATTGTGAACCAGAACTACTATGAAGGCTTAGAATCAATACAGAATTTTGCTAAGAAAACCAACACACATACAAATCAACACCTTCCCTTTTTTTCCACAATGGCAACCCTTGTTTAATATGAGTAACATTTCAAAGCTGAAAATTATACTTGCCACTGAAATCCTTTGTTTAAAGAAAGCAGCAATATCTGCTAATACAGTAACAAATATTCTGCAGTTAAAATGCTCGCTGAAAAGAGTAGCAGTGGTGTCACAACTATTGAATTATCGAAAGGACTGTGCATGTTTAAAAATAATTTGAAGCATTCCCTTTTCTCAAGCTCATGGGGAAATCTGAAAAGTCAGGCTGCCTTAATACATAGCAAATAGGTACCATGCTTTCTAGAGATTCATAACATTTTTTCCTAATCGCTTTTGAAGTAGCCCTAACTACTATGACCAATGGCCCTTTACAGCAATAAGGAAACAAAGATTCACTATAGAGTAGTGGCTATCATATTGTGTGTTAAGAAAGGAAACTGCCTCAGAGTCTACCCTCATGTATGATAGATCACTAAACAATGTGGATCATTCAGGCATTATTTCAGCTCCCTGTAGCAGAACTGCTATGTGGCAAAGAAATTGGAGAAGAGTTTTATGCAGGCTATGTTTCGTTCCGGAGGTCAGGCTAGGTATATAGTGAATACCCTTTAAAAGACATAGTTATTTTAGATTAATGGTTGATGTCCAGATCTTGCATTTTTTTGTCAAGAGAAAAACTCTTTGTATCTATTGATGATTTCCACTAGGAATTTTCTGATTTCCACTAGGAATTTTCATCCAATTCCTTTCTTTGAAGCCACTGTATCTCCTAAAAATCTGTTTTGGAGGATAAGGAAATCTTGAAATCTGTGCGGTTCCAGGACTAACAACACAGTGAATCTGGGGGCTAGTAAGTATCTCTATTGATGGCAAGCGCTGAAAACCCGTAAAGCTTTTCCCCAGTGCAAAATTGAAAGTGCTACCCTATTCCTTTGGTTAGCAGATTAGCAGAAGTCTTTTTCAATGTAATATTTTTTATTTCCACTGCCAACTCCTGTTCTGAATCTACTACTATTTTTTGTTCAGGTTTGTTGCAGAACAATGATGTCCAGATTACAAGTATTTAGGTTGTGATAAATAAAAGTATCCCTTCTTCCTGTCTTGGGTGAATATTCTGTTTGTCTGGGATCTCCAGAGAAACCACCCATTGGTTTTTCTTCTAAAAAACATATGCTCCACTGAAATGACAAATGTTGACAGATGGTGAGACCTACTCTTTCCTGCTTTGTCACATTCTTGCCATCTCCTCAAATATTTTGAATGTAGCACCAGATCCAGTGGGTTCCATGATGAGGAAAACACAAACAACAAGAAGAAATTAATGATGAAGAAGAATGCTGTGGATTTGCAAACAGAAGATTGGGCTGATTCTATCTCCTACAGATCATCTGGCTGCTGCTGACAAAATGATCAATATTTTTACACAAATAGTATACAACAGATTTTATATCAGTTTCTCCTGACAATGGAGATTGGAAATAAGACTTTTTGATAAAGTTAATAAGACCATTATGAAAGAAGACAATTGAGTGCCATGCTTTTATTTTATAATAAAATCAAAGTTTTAATTCTTACATCTTTTTATCTGATGGTGTAAACTGGTTTGAAGGTTGTTGTTTTCTTTCGTGGGAGAGATGATTTTCCAGATATCTCTTACATTGGCAAAATAAAAATGGATCTTGTTTCAGGCTGATTTCTTCTGACCATGTGAAAACCAGCTTCCCATGTCTTAGAACTGCCACAAGGGGGAAAACATTGCTTTAACACTGGAACAGATGAAATTACCTTAGTCTTACTGCATACATTGACTGAAGACGATATGAACGGGACAATTTATGAGAACGCTGCAGAAAAAAAGGTTGCCAGGGCAAGTTTTTTCTATGATTGCAGGGAAGTTTCCATGTGACAAAACTGTTTCAATTTTGGTTAAATAGCCATCATTTAAAGAACTACAAACAATTTGAAAACATCAGCAATTTCTCTAAATTGACTTGTAAGAGGTGGTTGAAATTAGAAGAAAAAAACTTGAAATTTATTGTTTCATTTCTATTAAAAGAAATGAGAAAAAAGGAATACTCTTAAGGATTAATGAGACCAAAGATATAACAGGGACATGAAGGAAACACTAATGTAGTCTATTTTATTCCAGCCACTAATATTTATACAGTATGTCCACATAATCTATTGTTAATTTATAACATTAATGTGAAATCATGCCAATTGTACTGCCTCTTAGTCTCTTCCTCACTGTTCCTTTTTTTTGCTATCTAAATAATAGATCTTAAAATGTACATGTTTTGCTAATGTTCTCTGTGTGTTTGTTTGAGTGTCAAACACTACCATTTTCAGCATGAGTTTGTTCAAAATGTATTTAGTGTGAAATATCCACACTTGTTGCAGCTTAAATATTTACTGCCTTTGATTTGCAGAGGACATAACATTGTTCAAAACATCAGGATTTGGCACTTGCCTAGACCAATCCTTGCTCATCACTGTCTTACTGTCAACTCACCATTATATACATGTTAGCAACAGTGTATTACTATTGTCAAAGGGGCCATGCTGTCATGTTGATGTTTAGACTTCAAAGATCTAGGGTATGATGTTTGGCTGGAGCAATTCTTCTGCACATTTTGAACTGAAGTTTAGTCAGTTTTACTGTTAAAACATCTGAAAAATCAGCTGCCAATGTTTAAGAACTTTGTCTACTTCCATACCTTGTAAAAGCTTATACAAACAACTCTGAGGGCATATATATGAAAATATATCCCTACAAAGTATTATGGATGCTGTTTTGAATTGTAGCAAAAAAGGGGGCGAGTCTGCACACAATTCTAAACATATAAATATCAGTGGCATCCTATTAAGACCTGTATCACACGTATTAGGAAAAGATAAGTGCAGAAGTAGGCAACTGGCAATGCTTCCAATGTTTTCGTTCTCCCTTATTATCAGTCCCTCCTAGCATAGGCAATGGAACAAGATGCAGGAGTTGTAGTCCAAACATGTCTGCCCTCCAGATAATAATTCAGCCAAATACTTGTGAGAGCCAAACGCATAATGTACAATGCATTTATACTTAGATGTGTCATGAGGGAGTGAGGTATTAGAAATATAATATATATAGAAGTAGGGTTTGTCTTTTTCTTCTATATTCATTTCAGCCACTCTGTTCAGGAGTTTAAAATTCCTGCTGGCTTCAATAGCAGTATTGTTGATTAAACTTCATAGCTATATCAGTATAGATTTATGATGGGGTCACAGAAGAGAAGAGAAGGGATAAGCTCTCCCCCATCCCTATGTAGCAGTTCCAGTTGTCTTGTTTTATGGCTAAAGACAGCAATAAAATACTTTCTAGAAACTGTTTGACAGGGACATAACAAAAATCAAGCACTTACAAACATAATAAGAAAACTATTTCTAGATAGTTTTGGAGAACGAAGAAAACAAAAGAGTCTACGACAACTAACTAAAAAGATTACATTACAAGTGGTTATCCAGGGCAGAGTTTAGGAACGGGGATGTGCGATGCCTCAATTCAAAAAGGTGCTTCACCCCACAAATATATTTGCAGGATGCAACTGTCCAGAAAACATAAAGTTACAAAGAAACTTAAACATTTTCTAAATGATTCAAAACTGAATCTAAGCCCCACATTATGTCAATTACTGACAGTTGACAAACTGGACAAGTATCTCTACTCTCAGGAAGTGTTTATTGTAAGCGAACACTGCACTTCTGAGCTTGCACTTTCAACCGACTTTTTTTTCTTTAGGATGAGTATGTCTGTATTTATGCATGGGATGTTTTGTGGGTCATTAATTTAGCTGCTATGTTTTCTACAGCATATTTTGGTTCAGCATCCAGGAAAATCATGATACAAATAATTAGTGGGGAAAGTTCAGACTGAATAATTTTATGTCTCAGACTCAAAAAAGGCAGAAATTGCAGTACTGAAATTTTGGCCTCATCCCACTAAAGATCACTCTGTAATTTCCAATTGCTGTAATGGGATTTAACCTTATGTGCCGCAAGAGATTACCCAATTAGAAATGGGCAATCATTTGCTTTCTGAAATAATCCATTCAGGCTTTAAAGGTTATGTCTACACACAGACAATCCACCTTCATATACTTCTAGATAGGCATATATGTGATTTATCATACTGTTACAAGAAATATAATCGGTGCTTCAATGATGTAATATTACCCTTAAAGACTGTACACAATACTACTCTTGTGATATTATTCTGGCAGACAGTGCAAAATAAGATGGCTAGAGTCCTAGCTGGAGAAACCAACCACTGAAGAATGATACACTTCTTGAGGTAAAGCCTTGTATAGCATGGCACCAGTATACATCAGGAACAGCCTTCCTAAGGATGAGTCCATCTGTGCTGTCTGAACCTCTAAGGAAATCTGCTAAAGATTCTACCCTGTAAAGTCAAGTGAGCCTAAGCCTGGCCTAGAGCAATGTTTCTCAACCTTGGCAACTTCAAGAATGTGGATTTCATCTCCCAGCTAAAGAGAATTCTGGGAGTTGAAGTTCACTCTGGGATATCACTAATGGCCCACACATAAGCCACTGGGTTCCTACCCTCCTCTCATTCAAAAAGGTTTTTCTTCTTTCAAAGGGCCTTTGAGCCCAGCCTGAACATGGCTGCCTATTTATTTCTATCATCATTATCATTGCTGATTACTGGACTTGTTTTTAAAATGTTTTGGGATATTCTGCATATTTTGAGGGAGTGGAGGAGTGGTCTTTTTGTACACTACTCAGAGTCAGTTTGGGAGAGTATCTAAATAATAAAGCAAACAAGTGTGATGTGCTTTTGTCCCATTTGTATCTAATAATCTAGGAACCAAACTAGGGGATTTTTGTATGAAAGGTAGAGATATCTCACCAGAGTCACAATGCCGAACTTTGCTTTCATGGACGTGACATAAAGATTATTGCTCCGTAATGAATGTGGTACCTTTCTGGGATTTATCATGTTTTCCAAATATAGAGCAGAATGTGAGTTTTTTTATTTTACTTTGAGTTCTTTTCCTGCCTAACAAAAAAAAAAAAGTTTTAAAAGCCTTCCTGTGATACAGGTCTATTAATCTTAGGCATTGACACCATATGACATAATTTCACTGCCTAAAAATATGAAAGGAAAGCAATATTCACAAATGAAGGCAAATATACATGTCCCAGGATAATGTTGCAGGATCCAGTCGGGATCAGTTACTGGGACCCAGGGGTTTTGTCTTCCAAGCTCTTGCAAGAATACAAGCAAGTGGTCAGATGAGGAGACCTGAACTCATTGGTAGTCTCCCACTGCAATGAATACACATTCAGTTTTGGACACACATTCAATTTTGTAGCTACTAAGATTGTTGAATGAGCAGGCACAAAAACAGTCAGGGAAGTGATTGAAGCCTGGGAAACAAGCCCCTCATCAGTAAGGAGTGCTGATTTACCATCAGTTTATCAAGTACTTTGAAGGCGAGAGCTGGGCAACACAAGAAAATACAGCTAATGACTTAAAACCCAGCCATCAATACACCCCAATCAACATCTAAAAGCCACATACAACAGGCAATATAAATACCACACAAAGGACAGCACACTCTCTGCTAGAAAAGTTCTAGAAGCACAAATGGGCTCCAGTTCAAGTCCAAAAGCTCAGAAGACAAAACCTCTGGTCCTGGTGCCCAACCCAGATTGGATCCTAAAAGCAATATTGCAATATTCCCTCTTGGGCATTCTGAGTTCAGGATCATGTGTCCAGGATGATAAGATGGCAGAAATAAAGACAGGGAGAGAGCTTTGATCTGAGTAACTAGAAAAAGAATGGTTGTCCAAATTTCTCATACATTATTAAAACAATATAAGGATTATGATGATGAGAACAATGATGATGACAACAACAGGCATATAATTTGTTGTCCACAACACTGAAGTTGTTTACTGGAGTTATAATAAATCTAATATATGATTATTACAAATAAATAATTTTCCCAGTGGGACAAAACTTCACATTGGACACAGGAAAGGCTACTAATTGACAAACTAATTATTGAAAACTATAATAAACAAAAATTTTAATAGCCTGGATAGACTATAGAAAGTCACTTGACTAAATCCTCCATATATCTTTGAAGATTTAAAAATACTTGAACATTTTTGGAGTAAGAGAAATAATAGAAGATTATTGGAAATATTATGGAAAACCAACCTTATGCAGAAGGTTTCGATGAAGGAGAAATGGGGAATGAGAAAACCTTGGATAAAGTAAGAGTAAAACAAGATTTGTTCTAAGAAGACTTAGTACCATATTACTCTTGTCCTGGCAATGTTTCACTCACCAGAATCCAGAACAAAGTCATTGTGGATACCTAGTCAGAAAATAAAGCCAAAGATGAGCAATCTGTTGTCTTTTGCATGATCTAAAATTACATGGCAAATCACAAGCTGAAATTGTCTGTGTTGGACTCTGTCCACAAATTTAATAAAGACAGAGGAATTAAATTTTACCTGAACAAATGTGCTATTTGGCAATTAAAGAAGGCAAGATTATAGTTGGTGGGCAATAGTTAATGAATTTAAATATCACATGGCTTCTAAAGAACCCAAAGTTTTGAGGTTAAGGGAACTTCTGATTTGTTTCAGGACCGAATGAAAAATTTTCCTAGTTCAAATTATATCAATTGAGTAAAAACAAATTAAACTAAACTAAGTGGCAGAAATATTGTTAAAACAAGAAATTCATTGGGCACTGCCTGTAGTTTGCTATGCAGTGGGGATAATTGAATGGAATTGGACATTTCTAATTTTAAAAACACAAGAAAACTAATTAACAGATATCATGCACTTTACTCAAGAAGTGGCATTCATAGATTATATGTAGTCTGCAACAAAGGTGACAGAGAACTATTGCAAATGAAAGAAAAAAACCTGCAGAAAAAGAAAAAATAGTTTAAACAATTACAATAAGGAAATAATGGATTCTGCTTATGGAGGTTTATCAGAAAAGGCTCTACTACAAGGGTGTCAAATGGCGGCCTGCGGGCTGGATGCATCATGTGCAGACCATGCCCACCCCAGCTCCGCGAAGGGGAAAAACATCCCGATACGTCACATGATGGCAATGTGATGCCACGAGTTTGACACCTGTGCTCTACTAAATCTGAAAATAAGAAGGAAATAATTCAAAATCAGATTAATAGCTGGAAAAGCAAAATATTCCATGGCCAAGTACATGCTTGATAGTGAAAGAAATGCAATTCAGAATCAAACATGGTTCTCTTTGAAATCTGGAATACTTAAAAAAGAAATCAAGGGACACATAGCAGCTGAGGCACAAGTTCTGCAAACCAATGCCATCAAAGCCAAAATTGAACAAATTTCTGACAATTTCAAATACTGATTGGTTAACATTAAGGAAGAAACCATAGATCATCGCATCAGTGGTTACAATAAAATTACTCAAAGTATAAACAAACCCATGACAGAGATGCAAAAATTGTCCACCAGAGTTTATCTAGAAAATTTGACTCCACTATTTTCAAGACCATGTGCCTAAAACAGCTGTGAAAATTTTGTGGGGTTTTAAAATTCAAACTGATAGGACTTAGAAAATAATGCAACAAACATTACTGTTATAGGAAGTAAAAGATGACTCATTGATATGGCAATACTTGAATACAAAGTAAACTGATAAAAATACAATTGGAAAAAATAGCAAACTATCAAAATTAATAGATTGAAACTGAAAGATGGTGGGGAAAAAAATTGATCGTTGTACCGATTGTAAGACCAACTCTTGGGACAATATCAAAAAGATTTGCTAAATATTGAGGACTTTTAAACTTTTGGGACTTGACACCACTAATTTTACAAAACAAAATAAAAAACCTATTCTATTTGAAACAGAAACTACATTTTACAGTAATATCTCAGTGATTTTAGGTTCTTGCCTAATAATGATAATCTCTCATGGATGGGATCCAGAGCATGTCTGTCCTGCCAGATTAGTCTACTACTGTTTAAATATGAGAGGTACTTGGAAGACAGACTACTAAGAAATCTGAAGGCTGTAAGTTAACTAAAATGTAACCTCACACACATTTGGAAGAAGGCAATGATCAATTGAGTAGGCACCACTAGGGAGAGAGGATCCCCTAAGCAACACACTCCCAAATCATGGAAGGCTTTAGTTTAAAGGTAATCACTAGCAACTTAAACTGCACCCAGAAGCATATTAGTAGCCGTTGTGGCTCATGGTGCAGAGATGTCACATATGCCAAATGATTGGCACCCATAACTCATGAGCTTCAAAGACGTTATGAGCCATAACCTCTTCAAGGGCAGCTGCAGGTAGAGTGTTGCAGTTATTTAAATATATAAAACACAGATTGTATTGTATAGCTTCATAGGAAATATAAACTCTTCTCTTCCTCTCCCTAACATATTTCTAGTTCTCATTTAGAGAACACAGATGGTCAAACCTGAGACGGGCAAAAGGGATGGAAGAAACAACCGTAGCTACTGTAATTTGTAAGGCTTCCCTTGAATCAGGCTTGATTTCTGCATCTACATAGTCACATCTATTTAGTTTTCTTGGCAGTGATGCGGTACTGGTTTGTCACTACCTTCTTCCCAGATGTGTGTGAATTTATCTTCTAGCTTAACCTTTAGACTTGAGATTTCTTAGTAGCCTCTCTTCCAAGTACCTACCATATTTGTCAAGGTTTAGCTTTGGGAAACAACCAAGGTCACCTGGGAATAAATGTGAACAAGCGCACATGTTTATTCTTGGTACTGACACAGGAGGAATGTCTCCCATTCAAATAATTAACCTGCTCAGTCACAATCTTTCCTTTCTATGTCTCTTAGAAAAGAAATCCCTCTAACCCTACTGCAGAAAGCCAGGTTATCTTCCCTTATATCCTAATGCAAAAGTAGGCATGTTCTGGCAAATGTGTCCACAGAACCACGTCGCACAATATTTAAGGAAAGTATTTGCCAGTTGCTAAGTCAGGGCTGCTGTCTGAAATCTTCACCTGTCTCCTAACATGAGACTAGAAAGCATTTTATGTGTGTATATTTCAAACCCTCCCTTTCTTTCTATTATTCAAATCCGCTATCCTCTTTATGTATGTCAGTATACGGTATCGCAGCAATGATTAATAAGAATAACATTAATGGTTAGCTTAAGAAAGAAAGAGGTACAAGGCATTTTTTTTCTGCCGCTCTCCTGTTATCTTCTGTTGCCTTTTGTCACCTGACTTAGCAAGATCCCTTTCTGTTACAAAAGAGCACCATGGCATTTTCAAAACATACTGTCCCTTGAGCCTGGAACCTAACACAGACAAGAAAGCTCAGCTTGGTGCCAATAAGACTTTGTAATGTGTAGGCTTCTATTTCAAAAAAAACCCTAGGCTACAATAGTAGTTAAATGCACCCAGCTGAATTTTCCTGCCATAGTTTAAAGGTACAACACTACACATTTCAAACGGGTTTTCTGTATCAGTCTGGTTTCCCAGCATTCCAAAATATGTGTGTTAATAAGGAAGCCTCTAGATACTTTGGTTGATTGTGGCTGAAAGTTACTTGAAACTCTCTTTCTTGGGTTCATCCCTTTGGGAACCAATCAAAATTCAAACTGATTTCCAAGATACTCATAGGAATCACATTTCCTATGAAGCCCAGACTTGATTGGGTGAATGCATTAATTCTGTTGCAGGAGACCATCCCCTACACCAAGTGCACTACCTTCCTGTGATCATACAAGGTATTTTTACACAGAAGACGTATAAATTATCCTCGCTTATTTGTGCACCTGAAAGGATACATCTAACTTTTATTTGTTCTGAAAACTTGACATGTCCTGATTTTTTAAATTAAAAATTCCTGGAAGAAAAGAGGTCACAGATTCACATTGATCCCAGGGGTGGTATGCTACAGGTTCGCATGGGTTTGGGCGATCCTCCAGCCAAGATTCTGCACCGTTCAGTGAACCTGTAAATCCCACCCCTGGTAATGGATTTCAATTACAAAACAACAACAACCAGATTTTGGTTGGACATCAAGAAGAATTTTCAAATATTAAGAGCTAATCAACAATAGAGGAGAGGAGAAGCTGGATAGCCACATGTGGTTGATGCTTTAGTAGTATATTCCTGCATTGGGCTGGAATATCATTAGATGATATTCACAATCCCTTCCAACTATTTCCTTTTGGCTCCAAAATGTCACGATCCTTCTTTCTGCAGCTTTCAGCTGCCTAAGTTAGTATTAAATTAAAAAAAAAATGCACCCCTATGTAATCTCAATGGAGTCTGTAGATTCTAGACATTTGAGATAGATGGATAGATATTCAGTTCTGATGTTCCTCTTCTGCAAACGGAGATCATAGGAGTAGCATATTGTCTCCAGACATTTTTATACATGAAATATATGAATGATTTATTTGTGGTGACTGAAAGAGTCAATTGTATTCCTTTTTCTCACCTTGAATATTCAGATTACTACAACTATAGGTTCAGAATCAGTCAATGTTCAAATATTATCTTGTATTATTTTGTTGATCTGGGGGGGTTCCTCAATTTAATAAAGGTTAAAGAGCCTTGTTGTTCTGTTGTGGTGTTCTTTTCATCTGCTAAGGATCTCAAGTTCTACCTGGTAATCAAAAGGGAGGAGGAAAAGGAGGAGAGAAGCAACAGAGTTATCCACTTCTGTTTTTGGAGACTCAGTGATGATGTTCCATGCAGTCAAATGAAAATATGACTTTGGCAGAGAATGGCCATTACAATGTAAAACCCCATATGCCATTATACAGTGTGTTGCAATCTGTTTTATGGCCGCCTCTATTCTAACGAGTGAATACTGCCAATAAAGCAATTGAAGATAACACTAATTGCTTATTTGTGTGATCCATAATTTTTATAGTCTCCTTATAGCTCTTCAGTCAAATAGATGTGTGTATATGGGGGGGGGGAGGGAGTTGGTTTTGTCTTTTGGTTTGAGCTTTTTTTTTTTAAAAAAAGATCTAGACCTCAGCTGTTGGTAACATTGAAAACAATAACGTATCTTGAGCCAAAGGTAACTTTCCTCGCTTCCATTTTTCTCTTAAGCTGATAAATCGTTGAACATTAGTAAAGAAAAGAGTAAGTATAGCTTTGAAATTAATTCATATTTTAAAATACAATTTCATTACATTTAACGGTGCTAAATATTAGGTCCTAAAAAGTCATAGTATTTACATAACATTTCTACTCTGCACTTTCTGTAGATGTATAGTTGACATTCTCCTTGTACAAAATTGTCATCAAATAAATATTGCAGTTCCAAATGATCTGTTTTTGCTTCTGAAGTCAAATTGGTATATTTTGAACTTTCTCCCATTCTTATCTTTTATTTCTATACTTTGCTTGCCACTCTTCCATAGACTGATTTCCAAACATGTGTCTCTTTAACTCACATACTTTTCAGAAAACATGGTGCATGGTGGAGTTTATATCTCTTGGAATTGCAGGAATTGAAGTCTAATACATTTGGAATTGATAACATCAAAAGGGCTGTGCTACATCTGCAACAGAATAACTTTCAGTGTCTTCTTATCTTTTGCTTTCTACATCAATAAAACACAACAGCATTTTGATGCATTAGCATTCATATACGGTTTGCATTGATAAATGCTCCTACTCCATTGTACAGGAAAGGAAAAGAAAAAGAAGAAATGTGAACTTACACTTTTAGCTGCATTTTGATTTTTTTTATGCAGGATTTTACAAAGGTTGTATTTGGCAAGAACATGTAGGAGTCCTGAAGCAATTGCATGCATGATGAAATTAAAATCTTTCTTTGGTCAAGTTTCAACTACAGACATGTTCTACTTTCATAATTCATTTTAGAAATTATCAGTTAATAAGAATCCAGAAGGAACAGACTGACAGGTTAAGTAAACTTAATATGAAAGAAAAAACAAAATATAGAAACCCTTCTCCTGATGTAGTAAAAAGTCACTTTGGTTCTTGTGCATCAATATTTTGTTAATTTTATTTTGCTTTCATTGATAAGTAGGTGTAACATTGTAACAGAATGAAACAAAAGTGTAACTGAAAAGGAGGCCTAAATGGATCCAGTGCAAATTCTCTTCAAATGTTAATTTTTCTAATACAATAAGAACCTTAAGTATCTGAGAGAGATGAACACAGTAGCTCTGCTAATCTCATCATTACCTTCTGTGTATTCCTACTACTACTTTTCATTCAATAACAGCCCTGGCCCAAATTCATCCAGCCAGTTTTTAGCAATAACATTTAGACTTTTATACCACCCCATAATGCTTCATAGCACTCTCTGGGAAGCTTACAAAGTCAACATATTGCTCCCCAACAATCTGAATTCTCATTTTACTGACCTCAGAAGGATGGAAGGCTGAGTCAACATTGAGCCCATCAGGATCAAACTCCAGGTTGTGGGCAGAGTTTGCCTGCAATACTGCATTCTAACCACTACACCACCAAGGCTCCCTTTTTCATGCCTAAAGTGGTGCTAGACCTCATGGTTGATTTTGAATTCAGTACAGGGTGTCTAATTATTTTTCTATTCTAAAGATTAAACATCTGTGAGACTTTAGGTTGAATAAGTAACAGGAATGTTACAATACAGATTAGGATTGACTTGGAATTATCATTGCTATTCCAACCAGGGTTCACGCTTTGTATGGTTAGTAGGAACTTAGTATAAAAAGAGAGAGAAAATAGTTTTTTTATTATTTTCCCATAGGAAAGGGGGCTACTCTTGAACTGGCAGGAGGATATAAGAGCTGTGGTGGAGCAGTGGTTAGAATGCAGTATTGTAGGCTAATTCTGCCAACTGTTGACTTCCAGGAGTTTGGCAGTTCGAGTCTCACCAGCTCAAGGTTGATGGCCTTCCATCCTTCAATCCTTTTGGGGTCAGTAAAATGGGGACCCAGATTATTGGGGGCAATATGCTGACTCTGTAAACTGCTTAGAAAGAGCTGTAAGGCACTATGAAGCTGAATATAATCATAAGTGCTGTTGCTATTGCTATTTTATATGTTGAGACTACAACTTTCAGATTTCCAAGCTAGGTGCATGTTTACAAAGGATCATATTGAGAAAGGGATTCTCCAGAATCTTGGAAGTAGAACTATTGTGCTAATTCTATCCATGTCCTTACCAACTCCTTTTTTAAAAAAAAAAATCATGATAATGTAGACAATGTGTAGTTAGGTGCTATTTTAAAAATCTTTTTTAATGGAGTGGATGTAGGAATCCTATAATATTTTCACCTCTATATGAACTGTTATATTTTCAAGGTTATTAAGCAACTGCTGTTTTAATGTGGCAGAAAGTTTTATCTCCCTGTTCCCATCTTACCCTGTTTTCAAAAGAACAAAAAAGAGCATTATTTTATGACTTCATCAAGCCACACTTTGAAAATGGGAAGTACAGAAAAGTGTTTAATGCACAGATGGTTATATTCAAGCAAATAATTAGAGAAAGAAGAGAGAAACACACACACAACAGCATTGCCACTGCTGTTATTTTATATCAGTTTTATTGGCTTGTATCTGAATTTTAAATTCAAATGAGCCTGTTTTAACTATACATAATAGAAAAACAGTTTTAATAAATGTGTACGCTCAAACAGGAAATGGGAACTTTTAGGAGAACTGGAAACACTCAAAACAAACAAGCGAACGGATACATCCTTTTGCCTGTCTTGCCTTGCCTTGGCATTATTATTATTATTATTATTATTATTATTATTATTAATAAATATATGTAGGCTGCTGTCTCTCAGGTGTTTTGGATAATATCTCCCATAATCTCTGACAATTAGTAATTCTCAAATCTCTTG
>JANHJO010001248.1:184721-196184 GCA_032468235.1 Pseudoxyrhopus heterurus | reverse complement strand
GGAAAACTACCTGTAGGGGAAAATTCAGGAATCTCCAGCTTGAATTAAAGAGTTCTATAGAGCACATACAAACTTACATGCGCACCGGACTTCTGCTTTATATATATAGATAAGTTAATAAAGTAATTAGGAGGGAATTATGTTGATAAATAGACTAGAACTGTAAATATATCTGTTTATATTATATGGTATATTGTAAACTCATGCATATGTCTTGCTTATTATCTGTAAGAAAAAAGAAAGAAAATGTTTAATAAAAATTAATTTGCAAAAAAAAAAGACCTGGCTTAAGGGCTTCAATTAGGGTCTTTTAATGGACTCTGTTCCATTAATTAACCTCAGTGACCACGTGAAAGAGAGTGGGAAGAGAGGGAAAAAGGGGGAGAGACTATAGGCAAATATCTGGCTCAGGTCTATTTTAGGAGAATTAGAGTGCTTATTCCATTTTGGCCAAATTTGTACAGCTTCTGAGCTTCCTAAGGAGTAGGGTTAATTGTCTTAATGATCAGCGGCAGGTAGAAGCTCCTGGCTGACTTCCTCTGGTTTAGATACCAATCAGCATCAGTTTTATAGCTTCAGGCTCCAGCCAATATGGTCAATCCTAAGGGTGAATGGGAGTTGTAGTTTAGCAACATGTGGAGCCTACATCACTAATTTAACCCTGTCCTAAATATTAGCTACTTTGCTGCAAGTACCTTACCATACATTAGCAACCACAGTGGCACACATATGCCCACACATTGCTAATTTGTGCAATTATAGCCATGCTGCTGAAATTTCATTTGTAAACTTTAAGTCCTTTTCAGTTAGAAATGATTGTGTGTGATCCTTCTTGTATAATACAACTAAGCAATTAGCCCTAGGTGCTCCAGATGTTCCTTGGGAAACAGACAAATATGAAAACCTTTTACTTAAATATATACTGAAAACATTTTGCTAATTAATTCATGCAACAATTTTCTTCTATGGGTGATTCTCAGTTTTTTAAATTCAATCTTGTATTGTAAAGGAATTAAAAAAAAATCCAATGCATTCAGTAGCAGCATCAACAAATCTTTCTTAAGAACTGAAGGATATATTAATTATTTACATGTTTCTCATTTACATGTTTCTCATTAACTTTTTACCTACTGTTAGCAGCAGGATTTTTTTTTCTAAAAAAAGAAAATTATTTTCTGTGATCAAAGCATACAATGACTTTCTTTCCAAGCAATTTGTTGAGCCATTCAGTCGTTAATTATTTGTAGTCTATCAAGAAATGGCATTTGCAAATTGTTGCCCATGGTAGAACGCCACAGGTACACTAGCAATTCCCAGATCTGCATTGTGTTCTTCAATTGCCATTTATATGTTTATTGCCATCAGGGAAATGTAGCAGATGCAGTTGTGCAGCCATTCATGAATATGGTCTTACAGTTTCAAAATACAGTCTACACTCCCACATTTTGTAACCTAGCTTTTTATTACTTTTTTTTTTTCAAAATCTGTAAGAATTCCCCACTAAGATCAATGAATATTTGCAGGGGAGACTGGGTCTGAAAGACATAACTGCAGACTACAGCATCATAAGAGAATTCTAATTAAAAGTCATAAAAATCTCAATACTTGTTGGAATCAAACAGACAATTTTCCTTCCTTCTTCAATTGATAGAAGCACAACAGTGATTACAGTGACCTAAAAATTAGGTTCACTGTCTAGTCGTCTTTTGTTAGCATGTTACATTAAGTTTAATGCGGTAAGTCTCTTATAGTCTCCTCACATTATTATAGCTTCTCATGTTAGCACTTAGTTTACTATCTAAACTCATAGTGGAACTGAATAAAGGGTTTTATGCTCTGTTACTGGTTTCCATAGGTTGATTGGAGTGTCTATATAGGAGCCTATGTATATATGGCAGACCATCATTCCTATATTACTGGAAATTCTGGTTTTGAGTTTCCCAATACTCCAATTTGTGTTTTATCTCAATAGGACAATATTTCAGGCATGTTAGTCTATTAGGATGGAAGATAATTCACCAAAATTTATAAAGCAGGTACAAAATTGTTGGAATTAAGCAAAAAAAAATGTCAGGAAGAATTTTTTTTTAATGAAATCTAAGTTCAAAGGAAAGGGCATTATTACACATTATTGTAGTAGTAACAAATATCCATTAGACTGTAGCTTCAACTCTTATGATCCCTACCACTTACTTGTACTTAGACAGAGGCTGTACTAGAATCTCTGATTTAATTATTATGGGTCAGTACATTCCTGAGTCCAATGCCTTCCAATGTCATCAGCTGTTGAATCCAATATTTTCCCTTACCAGCTCACATTTAAAAGTAATATTTAAAAAAAAAAGTCCCATATATTGTCAGTGTGATGCTCTTTTCAGAGCTGTGAGCATCCAAAATACTTACTGGAGCTGAGTTAGTCTCATTTTAAATAATATTTAAAAACTCACATTTATCCCATTGTCCCTGGAGTTTGAGATGCATGCCATGTTGGAACATTAGCCTAGGAAGGTTTACCATGATGCCATGTTAGGAAGAGAAGGGGCAGCAGAATTGCATTCAGACCTCTGTCACCCACATCCAGTCACCAAATATCAACACAAGGCCACCATTTTCATCCTGTGCAGCCTGAAATGGAATTTTAGTTCATCCCAATTTTATATGAAGAAGCCGTTTCCAGTCAATTGAACAAAACTGAGGCTGAGGGGGATCTTTCCTTCTGTTCCTTGGTCAGAGTGGAGTGTTTAGGTTAATCAATGTGCAGGTAGCATGGATATGTTTATTTAAGTAATCATAGACCTCATGCTCTCAATTAATTTTAGAAGTAAAACTGCCTATTTAAAATATGGACAAAGCTGAGCTTTTGGATCACTGGATGAGGCCAAATACTGACTTTTAGATCCTTTTCCATTATATTTTAGATTTGCTTCAAATGTTTGGATCATCAATATTAGATTCAGAAAGGAAAAGAAGGAACAAATTCTTAAGAGCACCCTGAAACCCTTTAGGGTGCTTTTCATTTTCTTCTTTTGTTACTATGGAATGGGAATTGAGTGTGACAGTCTGTAGACCTAATGGCTTCAATGCATCTACCATCATCATGCACTGACACATGCTCTCCAGGACTTGTTCTTCAACACTTGTTCTCAAAAGAAGACAATTAATAAGATTTGTGTACTAGTGTGATGACCCGGGACAAGGCACAAAAGTCACACAGCAAGCTCAGAGTTCAAACTCCCCTTTAATGCTCCAAATTTCCCCCCAAATGCTCCCATGTTCTCGGCAAGTCCCAGAGCAAAGTACGTAATGGTAGCCTCTGGCTGCACCCAGTCCAGCAAAGCAAAGCAAAGGAACAGGGAAATGAGTCAATGAACCAAGGAACAAACAATGAGTCCACAAAGTAAGGAACAAGGCACTGAGTTCACAAGTAAGGAAGAAGCAAGAAATCCTGCAAATTCCAAATGTAGACCTAATGGCTTCAATGCATCCACCATTGTCATACATTGACACTTTCTCTCCAGGACTTGTTCTTCAACACTTGTTCTCCAAAGAAGACAATTAATAAGATTTGGGTACTAGGTTGTGACAAGTTAAATGCAACATGTTAAACACCACACACTGGCCTGAATGAGGTTATCCTAACAAGTGAGCAGTGTGGATTCCTAATAGTGTTTAGTAGCAAAGAAGGGATCTGATGGGCAGCTAAGTTAATTTTGGCGGCAGGTAAATTGTGCTTAATAAAAAGGTGATACTGCTCTAGTCTGTTTGGAAAATGAAACAAAGCTTTTGAAATCATCCTTTGGCAATCTGGTTGAGCTAAATTACTACTACAGAAGTTGAGTTCAAGAATTCATCACCTGAAAAAAAAACCTCAGAAAAGTTATGCCAGGTAATCAAAATGGCTTTGCAATACTGGCTTCCCTATAGGCAATCATGGTCAAATTATCTTGACATATTTGAAACTGGCTTCAACTGGACTTGAAACTCTCACAGTTAGTCTAATGGAATATGTTTGCGTAGGGAATGAATCTGTGGGTTCCTTTCATTAGCTGTTGGTACCATCCATGGTTTCCTGGGTGGTAAAGTAGAAAGGCCTCAGAGATTTCAATAGAGTCACTTGTAAACCATTTTCCTTCATATGGGGGTTAGTTATTGTGTCCCGCATGCTCAATTCTGGATCCAGTGCTTTTCAATATCTACATGAAACTGTAAGGGAAAATGGCCATGAAAAGACTTGGTATTGCAAATTTGCTGATATGATGTCAAGCCTGGCACATTTTGGTACAACAATGGTTAGATGACTCTAGAATGGTTAGATTGTAGAACAGGGGTGTCAAACTCACGTCATCATGGCGGCATCACATGATGTATCAGGACTTTTTTCCCCTTCACTAAACCAGGCATGAGCATGGCCAGCACACAACGCATCCAGCCCGTGGGCTGGGAGTTTGACAGCCCTGTTGTAGAAGATGCTACAATGTTCAGTTTTTGGTCAATATCAATCATCCTGAAATCTATGTGCCTGTTTTGTTTTTGTTTTTTTTCCTAAATACAGGCAGAGCAATGCATATGCACTTAACTGCAAGCCACTGCAAAATTGCATTTGGGATAACTTACCTTATTCTGCTGTACTAAGGTTTCTTTTTTCCTAATGGCAGCTTTCATGATAAATTGACTTCATGCTTGATATAGGGAAGTTTGTGTTCCCTGCGCTTTTGAACTGTTTAACAAGAACATTTCAAATGGAGCAGCAATTGAGTTAGAAGTTAACTTTGGAATGCATGATAGGAATAGGTTTTGATATATGTGCCCCAAATCAAATGGCCCCCAAATTATAGTAACAACCCCAAGCATTTGGAAAAATGGAAAGACCAATTGGTAATCCATTAGCTGCTTTTAATTCACTTTGTTCACACTCACTGTATTTCTATGTGATTATCTGTAATTCTAACCTAACACGGCATTAAAGCATCCAAATGATAAATTCCCTTTAGATACTGTATCAGTTTTGGATGCCCTTGGAATGCTAAAGACCAAAGTATATGTTCTTTAAAGAAGCAGCTAAGGTAATAGCTATAATTTTATATGAGTTTAGTGGGGGTACTATATTAAGCCCAGGGGACTAATTCAGATCGTGATTGTAGCATTTTTGGGGAAGGAGTGTTCTCCATTGCTGTTCAGATTCAACTTGGGCCATCTATATAATAAATAAAATATTTATTATCAACTATTTATTTCATGAGAGATAAGAGTACTCAGTCCCTTCAACCAAATTGCTTCAGTTATATAAGGGGCTCAACAAATCTCTAAACTTGCTACTTGTGGATTATAAACACAATGGGATTCTGAAAAAAAGGGCAGATTTTTCAGAATTCCAGCTACATATATGGCAACTGCTTCTAATGATCAAAATTTTGCATGATCGGATTCAATCAAAAGATGTCTTCAGGGGAAGGATGCTTGTATGAATGTGTGTGTGTAAAACAGATACCGTAAATATATGTACAATTATGATCTTTCCACTTACACAATTGCTCACCATAAAGTATACCGCATGTACTGAATGTGTTTAATAAATTATGAATGCTGAATCTGATCTTATGTGAGGAAGACGGTTTCTGAGCATTTTGGTTTATTTATTTTCTGTCTCTATAGCATTCCTTCCTGCACCACAATTACTATTTGGGATGGAGATTTTTATCACAGGATATTTTGCCAGTTCTAAATCTGTTTTTTTTTCCAGAAAATTAAATGTCAGTATCTATAAAATAGCAGTACAAGTAGATAGCTCAATCCTTTCCTTAAAACGTCCACTGTGTTTTATAGTATGGAGTTACTACCAAAAAGTCCTAGCAGAAAAATAGTGCAGCCTATCTTAGAACTAAATGTTGATGTGACAACATGGAAACTTATGATGACATACTCAGATACAAAGCTCAGTTAGATGGAAGTTGAATCTTACGTCAATATTGCAAAGGAAATAAAGTCTCCCACCCTACCTAAGGATGGCAAGCTTAGCTACAGTGTACATGGTACAGTGCAGCCTTGTTTCTTTAGGTAAGGATGAGACTAGCCTGGTAGCTTAGACTCTGCTACCTTCAGCATCTTCTACCTGAAATATTCGCTTAAGTATAGGCTTGTCTTGCAGGAGCTAGATCAGAGCTGTCAAACTCCTGGCCCACAGGCCGCATGCATCACATGCTAGCCACGCCCATGCCTGGTTTAGTGAAGGGGGGGAAAGTCCCAATACATCATGTGACACCGCAGTGATGACGTGAATTTGACACCCCTGAGCTAGATTATTTCAGGGGGCGCTTTTAGCAGAACACTTTCATTAGTTAAAAATCAGAATCCTTTTCTCTTTTTTTGTCAGTCTTGTAAGGTAGTCCAGACAGGAAGGCCAGCATATGCGGTAATTCTACTTTATTATAAAGTTAGATTAACAGAATTTTGCATGTTTGTAAGTATATTTCTCCTCCGTGTCCTTTACAGCCCAAGAAACTAGAGAAAATCCCTTCTGAGATGCTTGCTCTGTCCTCATTCCTTCTATGGGTTAAATTGCCTTATCTGACCAATCCCTTAACTCTTTTCCCTGTCTCCCAAGGTCATTGCTATATACCATTGCACTTTTCCAGGCTATATAGAAATGTGTTAGGCAGAGGAAAAAGGACCAATTCTTAAAAGTCTAACATCTAAGTGGTTTATAACATAGTTTTACAGATTTACTATAGTTATAAGTAGCTATCAAAATGGCTACCTTTCTATTCAGTATCCCATTTACTTTAACCTGTGCATTGTCAGATTTACACTTGGAGCTTTACATCTCATTCCATGTACTACAAGTGAAATTCCACCAGATACACTAATTGCTAAATAGCTAATATTTTATGAATTATTTTTGTGTTATAATAATTTCCTTTCTTAAACGTTCTGTGTGGTACATTTAGCATTATACGATACTACTATATTAGAAGTCTGTTGAGATGAATTACTAAATGAAATTACAGTGTAAAGTTTACTGGAAACAGTATCAGAATCATGGCTCAGTGATGAATTGCTTCATTCTATAGTCTTTGATCAATTATTTAACAAAGGGTGTTTTTTTTTTGCTTTTGACTTGCAGCCAAAGAGCAATAGAATTTGACACAGTCCAGGATAGAATAATATTTTGGCTGTAATGCATCATAGAACATGCAACAAAAGCTGAACATTTTAAAATGGGGTTACAAATCAGTTATTATTACGGGAAACCTTTGTTGTTGGAGGAAGATATGGGCTATATGACAAATGGAACAAAGTCAAAGGATGCCTGCACCAAGCTGCTACTACAACCACGTTGCTGTTCAGGATATTCAAGGATTTTGAGGTATATTAAACTTTCAGTATGTACAGTCCTCATCTTTAAGGGAAAAGACTAGGATGGAACGCATTTTGTGTCTCATCTTCTTTACCAATTAGTAATCTGACATAGGCTAGTTCAGACATCACTTATCTTCCTAGGATTTTCCTGCAAAGGATTTGGAGCAGACCGTGGCTCTGAGACATTTCTTTCCAATTCCTGGATTGCCCCTCTTTGCATCTTGGTAGACAGTAGGGCTCCTCCTCTGGAGAGATCTTGTAATTGCTTGAATAAAGGATGCATTTCTTTGTGAGGGATCGGACTATCTTTTTAAATAATTCCGGTTTCACTTCTTAATCTAGCATCAGAGAAGCAAGAAAGGAAATGCATGAACCCAAAATGCATGCCTAATGTTTTGGGAGAGAAACCTTACAAAAGGCCTGAGTAAGGTAATATCCAATTGGTTCAAACATCTTTACCAGGGTAGTGAAAAATTCAATAAATAACTGTACAATAGCAACATTATAAAACTTTTCTTCTCTAACTACGTATTTTGATAATTCAAAACTATCAACTGTCTTTTTTAAGCTAAGCGACCCGCTTTTGCATGTTTCATATTCTACATATGAGGTACAAGGGAGAACTTTATTACAGTAATGGTTTCCACTTGATGACATGATCATTTATATGATATTCACTAAGCCATTAAAGAAAACATTTGGCTGATATTTGTTGGCTTGTCTCCCCTCTCCTTTCATGCCTGCCTGCTTTCCTTTTTTTTATAATGCTGATTATATTTGCTTCGAATCTAACCCTAGAGAAATAGTGGAATATAATTTACTAAAATAGAACTGTCTTAGTAATTCTGTACAAGTGTTTTGGTACCTAAATATCCGCAAACATGGTCCTCTATGTTGTCAAAGAAAACAATTCTTACTTTAGCTATACAAAGGCAAAGTCTTAATGCAAATCCTAACTACAGGTTGGCATAGTCAGAAGTAGGCAACATTTTAGTGATTCAGGGTAGTATCTGGTTCACTTGGAAGACTGCAAAAAGATTGAGAACATGCCATGTCCTTGTGCAAACACTTTTATTCATTAAATATGGAACTCAGTCAACTGAACATTTAAAAATGTATCACAAATACCAGTGACAGGTGCTAATGGTTGATATGGGTTGCTGCCAGCGTCCTAGGTATCAACCAAGTATCTTCTTAAAATATACGATGTTCCGAGTAGCACAGTTTTTTGCAGTTCCAATGGTGTTATTGAAGGAAACTGCAATTTCTTGACGGGTTTTGTAAAATTCTTGGACATGGTACCAAGTGCCCTGATGACAATGGGTATCACTGTTACATGTTTCATCCATAACTATGTAGTTTCGATGGCCAGGTCGCAATACTTCATGATTTTTTCCAGTTCTTTTTCTTCTCCTGGTACAGTGATATCAATAAATTGTATGCTTTGGCCCTCGACAACCATAATATCTGGCATGTTGTGTTCCAAATGGCGATCCATCTGTATTCAAAAGTCCCACACGGATCATCGTTGTTGTTGTTGTTATTATTATTATTATTATTATTTTGATAGAGGCCTGCTTTTTAACTATTAATTGCCTATTTTACAGTTTAAAACTTTGTTTTCTTCCATTCCCCACTTCAAAATGGGAGGAAATGATGCTGTCAATTTTAAATTATCATGGCCAGAGTGCGTTTCAGCTATCACATACCCTGGAATTGCAGGATTCCCATTTGTGTCATAAATCAATCAATTTCCATGCAAATTTCCTAAATCAGCTTCATTGGTTGAGGAGCCTTTTTTGTGGAGATTTGAGAAATTTGCAAAAATGCAGCAAGAAAAAAAATAGGGAAATCTTTGGAGATAGATACAGATTTGTAATATTATTATTGGCTATAATTACATGAAATGAGGAAAGTTATATATATATATATATATATTTATGCCCCACTTTTGGAATTCCTCAAAAAAACTTGTCTAAAATGTCAATTATTCTCAATCTAATCTTCTTAGTAGATGTTCTACCCTTCGTGCTTCATTCTCTCACCTTCTGAATTAGGGATCTTCTGCCATTCTATTTTTAATCAGTAGCTGAACTGTGTCACTTAACTAAATCCCAAAACATCATAATGACATCTTGTTAAGCCATTTTGAACGTACTTCATGATAACTTTACATCTAATTTATTGGAGCAGTTTAGTTCCTGCATGCACTGAAGCAAATCCAGTGTTGCTTTGCAAAAAAAAATGCAAACCTGATAATTATGAGAACAGGTAAAAGTCATGAAAATAAAATAAATGAATTCATGAGATAAAAGTGAAAAGAAATAAAACTATGAAAGGAGTACAATCTTGATCATGTTCATAAACAGAGCTTTTTTTTAAAAAAAAATCCCTATTTCCTCAAGTGTCATTGATCTCAACTTGTAATCAAAGTTGAGTATTTCTTACTAATTAAAATGAAACATTGAATAATGTTGTTTTGGTATTCTACTGGGATTGAAGTACTCCTAATGTCCTTTGGATTATGTCCTTAATTAATTCCATTTGTTTAATGGTACTATTATCTAGTGGTTAAGGCACCAGGCTAAAAATCAGGAGACTGTCCTGCCTTAGCCATGAAAGGCAACAATGTGACTTTGGACTAATCACTCTCTCTCAGCTCATGACAATGGTTTATGATGTTTTTTCCAGAAACTGGGCTTTACTTTTGGTTTCTGGGGGGGGGGGACCCATAGTGAACAGTGGATTTACTTAATGACTGCAACATTCACTTAATGACTGTGGTGTTTGCTTAACACCTGTGGTGATTGTTTAACAACCTCTGCAAAAAAGATCATAAAATGAGATCCAATCACATGATGAGTCGCTTATGACCATCATGAGTTATATCTGTAATTGCCAGACTCAATTACATTTATATCTCAAGAACTATCTACATTATTAACCTTATTTATTGTCATACAATAGTATGGTGCAACCATGAATGTAAGAATATGTTTGTGATGTAAAACTGATTTTGTTTCAAATTCTTCAAGGCTATATTAAAATGAATGTGTAGTTATTGTTTTTAAAAATTAGGCTTATGCAATAAAATCTATCTATATAAATAAAATTCCAAATGAAAAACTATCACCATATATACAGTACATGAGATCTGATGTATTCAATCTTGCTTGATTGTTGCTTGCATCCAGGATTCTATTGGTTCATGACAAAAATATAAAACTGCCTAGGCATTAACATTTCAACCCTCATTCTTGTATAATATGTTTGTACCTGGAATCCATCACATCAAGTGTCTTGAGAATCCCTTAGTGATGAACAGCAGCTCTCTGTCAGATTACAGTACTACTGCACAAAGGTTCAAAGCATGCACGAAAAAAAGCCATTAAGAAATAAATATAGCTACATCTTTTGAATTTAGATAAGAGTTTAGAATGGAAAATGGTAGAATCCAGGGCTTGTTGGTTTAATAAAATATGTCTGCAGAAAAAAAAATTCACATGAAAATTCAAGAAAAAGGAAGAGAAGTAGCCACTTACATTTAAATATGAAAAATAACTGCCTCAAGTTCAACACCTTATTTTCTTCAAGTTTATTGTTT
Source organism: Pseudoxyrhopus heterurus (assembly GCA_032468235.1). NCBI lineage: Eukaryota > Metazoa > Chordata > Lepidosauria > Squamata > Pseudoxyrhopus > Pseudoxyrhopus heterurus. The sequence continues at coordinate 185,224 of JANHJO010001248.1, read as the reverse complement.
CAAAATTGAACACCTCTCCTTGCCCTTGTCCTCGTACTTTTCTTTTTGATAATCACTAAGAGAAACAATACAAAACAGTGAAGAATCTAATAATTAAGTATGGAGTCAACTGCTAAGAATGACAAAATGCATGATAGCACAGAGAATGAAATTGGGATGAGGTGGGGAAAGATTAGTTTTGCTAAATAGAAAACAAATTAGAGAAATAATAACTATCAGGACACACACACACACATTTTCTTCTTAATATTAAAAACAGATTTCCAAATGTAAATTGCTCCTGTGACATCCCTTCTCCATTGGCACATCTGTTGCAATCTGGAGGAGAGACTTTTACATCTGTGAGTTGCATTTGAAGGAAAGAGAATATTTTTATCAATACTTCTGCACAAGCTCTGTAACTGTCTGATCATATTTATTTATTATTTATTTATTAACAGTATTTATATACCGCCCCACTCCCGTAGGACTCAGGGTGGTTTACACGATAAAAACATATATAT
>JANHJO010001248.1:164988-182224 GCA_032468235.1 Pseudoxyrhopus heterurus | reverse complement strand
GAAGGAGGGAAGGAAGGAAGGAAGGAAGTTTTCCAACATTCACTTCCAGTTTCCTACAAGAAAACTGAATGAGGAAGCCTACAGGAGGCTGGAAGTCACTCCCATTCCCATTTTTTTTTTTTTGCCTGCCCATGTTTTGGTAAGGAAATATCTCTGAAATGATGACCCAATAGGTCATAGGTTGCCTAGTTTTAGATTAATTTATGTTTCAGAGATAAAAGTGCACAAATCTTATGTAATACTTTGAATCCACATGTTGATACTTACAACAATGTGAAAAAAATATTGAGATTACTCTTCAACCCATTTTGTGTATTCTAAACAATGGAAAGCATTAAGGTTTACAATTATCTTACATGCTCAAATATTTTTCAGTACACAGTTATTGCCTTCAGGTTTAATCTTTGAGAGATGAGTAGAATGTATCAGAAAATGTAATATCTTGTTACCAACTAAGTTTAGTGACAAGAATGTCTATTATTCTGTATCATAAACATTTCATCTTGTCAGGCAAGGAGAAGGAAAACTGTTTCATCTCACCACATCTGTAGCTGAAAGATGATAAGTTGACATCTGAAGTAGCCTGGTAGGCATTCAAAGCTGTTGTGTTGTCAAAGTACCTTCTTGTTGGTATTGCCAACATAGGCAAGTTAAGTCTTCAGAATGTTAAAACAATTTTTATGCTATAGAGCATAGATGTCAGATATTGGTATCACTAAAACTACTAGGGCCTACTTTCAAAGAGGTAGACAACATTAAAGCCTATTTGAGTGGTAAAAGATAGCCCACCTTGTGAGAAGAGAGGATGCATCACCATCCACATTGTCCCAGGATCTTTCTTCTGAGAAAGATATTGCAGCCTGAGCAGTTCCATGTTGTAAGGAAGTTGTGTCTCATTTGGAGGAATAGCAATAGCACTGTATTTATTTATCGCCTATCAGGGCTTGCAACCCTCTCTAATCTGTTTACAATGTCAGCATATTGCCCCCAACAATCTGGGTTCTCATTTTACCGACTTCAGAAGGGTGGAAGGCTGAGTCAACCTTGGAGCTGGTGGGATTCGATCAGCCAAACTGCTGATCTGCAAGTCTGCAGAGTAGTCTGCAGTACTGCGTTCTAACCACCACAAATCATGCTAGGACACAGGTAGTATTTAAAATTGTTTAGCTCAGTTTATCTTCTTCTGATATACAAAGCCATAATGAGAGGCATTTGGTTCTTTCCCCAATGAATCTCTTGATGTAGTATGGAGTCTTTGGACATTGGAGAAGGCTGTCCATCAAAAGAGTCTTCATGGCACTGAACAACATCCTTAATGGTGAACTGTGATGGACACAGCCAGAAACCCATTTTTTTAGATGATGGAGAAGATCAAAGGATTTACACCTCATGTTTTAATTACTTTTAGAGTTTTCTCTCAGATAAACTCTAAAATTTCACATTTAAACAGAACCTTAAAGCATCTCATACTGCCTTCCATAAATGTGGCACAGCTATCAGGCTTCAGTATGTAATTTAATAACAGTTTTCTCATACTGGGCCTCATATGAAATTAGTAGCAGATTTTACTTTTATATTGAGCAGATTGTTCACATTCTGAGAATGCACTGCAATTTTTCCTGCAATAAAACAATTCATATTTTTTTTAAAAAAAATATTAAATTTCATCCCAGAGGGCAATCGATGTAACTAAACATAACTTTATTTAAGTCGTAAGTCTGTGCTGATGCAGTAACCCGTTTTGTTTTCATAGTAATGTGGACCTCTTCTATCAAACAACCATACAGCATTTTAGTGAGGCAGAAAAAAAAAGCCCAATGTCCTAATGTGATTTGCTTTTGAAATTAATATGGATGGAGCAAATTATAATCCATAAATGAATACTTAAATATCAATGCTAACATTACAGTCAAAGTAACAACTGTAATGAACAAACAATTTCTCCATGGTTTGTTTAATCAAATATCTTAACATTTGGGTTCTTTGGACTATCTATCTGTCTGTTTACCTATCTTTCTGATTGTGAGTACTTGATTTACAAGTGTATTTTAAGCAAATTAAATTTTAGTGGCAGCTTTTAGTGAAAATTTGAATAAGGAATAACAAAAATGCTAAGAATAAGAAATGCACCTTTATGTATCTGTTTGTGTATTGAAGGATATATGAATCAGAACAGCTGGAGTGCACACAGCTGGACTGTGAACTAGATTTTTTTTTCTTTTTTGCTGATCAGGGCGTGTACTCATAATTCTGAATGTTGTCAGGAGAAAAAGAAGTTCTTCTTAGAAAGTTTAAATTAACAATACAGCAAGATCAACCCAGAACTGAACAATTTAAGGAAAATGAACAAAAATATACAAACAAACTGATTTCTTCCAAAGTTAAAATCTCCTAAAACTTAATTTTTAACAAGAGTTATATGGATGAAATAAGACTGGGAACAAAATGCAGCAGCCATCAACTCAACACCTGTGTATTTTATTTCTTTCAGCTGTTGCTTGGACTTTGTTATGTATTTGCACTGGGGCCACGGAAATAGGTAAGATTACTGAACTTTTAAAATTTGCTCATGACAGGGAGTAGTGGGAAATGATGAGGCTAAATTGCAAAAATAATTAACTGTGGTAGCTTTGCCAGAAATGCATATCATATTTCAGAAATCTGGGGGAAAAAAATGGATTTTAGCCCTGAATAAGGAGAAAATGGATTGGGATAGTAATGCTGTGGATTTTGAACAAAACATGTCATACAGTTCAGTCAATGGATTACTTACGATTGCTTACTATATATGTTGTATGTTTGTATTCCTGTTAGAAGCATAGAGAACATGACTGTGTGTAGATGTCATAGTAAACAAAACGCTAACTACTCAGTAATAAGATACTTTTAAGCACACAAGTGCAGCTACCTGAAATGTATGAAGATAAGGAAAGATCAACCATTCAAAATGTAATACATCTGCAGATACTAATCATTTGAAAACATCTGCAAAACAGGTTGCATATAACAGGAACAAAATAATGGCAACAGGTAAACCATATGTGAGAAAGCATAGCAGTATAAAAATGTTTTCTATAGAGGCATCCATATGGTTTCTAGCTGTCAATGCTGTCCATGTACAGACATTACAGAGTAGCTGATAAGTGCTGGACCTGGTATTTCTTATTGCTAATATGACACAGGATATGCTTTAAAAAAGAAAAAAAGTTCAGCAGCAGTGGTTAATCAGTATGGTTACAGCTTATCTTGGAAAGCTGCCCACAATTGAAATGGGGTGAAAGAAAATCTCCAAAGAGATTTTCTGCTGGTTTGAGATGTTATGATTTGGTGGTATCTGTTAGGCACATATAAAGAAAGGATCATTTGAAGCAGAGCTCACTATAACATCAAAGAGACAACTATACAAGATTTTTTTTTTGGGGGGGGGGGGCTAAAAACAAAGCAAGCAAGTCTATTTATTTGATCTTCCAGTAATTTCTAATTTTTAAATCCTTGTGGAGAGTTAAGAAATGTAAGTGCATATTTATCTAGAATGGTATAAAAGACATCAAGGGGAAGTGACTTTTTAATATCTGGAGGCAACTGTTTTTGTTGGAGAGTTATAATCAATGTACACAATATTTATAGCTATTGAAAGAGAAATGCCCCTAAGCATATATTAAGAAGCTGATAAAATGCAGCAGGTGAGTATTATGAAAGAATTACTGTATTTAGAAAAAAGCAATTGTTCTTCTTTCTCCCATTTCTTACTGCATATTCCACTCAGGTGAAATTGCTTTGAAGACATTTACATTGTGGCAGATTGTGTTATGACATTATGAAGTTATTAACAAAACCATATGCTGTTTGCTTTTATATTCTGATAACCAATCTGCTAATTCCACAGTGGATAGGAGATGAGCAACCAGGAAGCTGCCTGAAAATATCTAATTAAGGAGAAGAGAAAGTCTTAAAAGAGCAAGAAAGAACTTTCTCTTTGTGATTTTCTTTCTTTCTATTTACAAGGATATATTGCAGTTCCAATTAAAGGAACTTTCATAGGTTGGTTTGTTGGTTTGAATGGCACTTTCATGTTTCTTGTAAGGAAGACACAAGAAAGGATTGCCAGCAGTATCCATAGCTGCCTTGTAGTTATTGCTTATGAATTAAGTTAAAGGCACAAAAATAAAAGTTACCGAGAACTCAGATGTTACTTTTGGCAAAGAACATGGAACTAAAAATGCATCACCATATACTCTCACATTTAATTATGCACATCTGTCAAAAGTTTTTGGATAGATTTCAAGGAAACATTCTCAGTTGGTAAGCAATTAGGGAGAAGTTGTAGAATCAACTGTTCTTCCATCCTCCTTCTGAAATTCAAATTCTGCCTGTGAACAAACTATAGAAATCCATTTATCTCATTGACTTTCCTCAGCCAGTTGTATGTTATATTTTAATGTGGACATCATACCGATATTGCTGACCCTACTAAAAGATTTCACAAGAGCAGGAGGGTTGGACCAGAAGACCTCCAAAGCCCTTTTCACCTCTGTTCTTCTGTAATGTTAAGGAAAGATCAAAGGATTTTGATAAAGCTAAATAATTTTCCGGAATTCAGAGGAAATATATTTGTGTTCCCTGACATAGATGGCTTATGTGAAGAACCAGTCAGAAACAAAAGCAGCATGAAAATTTGGTTCCTTGGGAGAAACCCAGAATAGATTTGCTCTGCTTTGACTATATGATGTTGTTCATCTATGTCTATATTGCTTAACAGAGATCAAAAAAGATGCTCCACAGTTTTGCAACACTAATGCAAATGTACCTTTTTTTCCTTGATAGCATGTATACAGATATCTATGCACAATATGGCCAAAAATGTTTACGTACTACTGCACAGTGTTTTCAAATCATTTTCCTTTTATTTAAGAGCTTCATGTTACATTTAGTTCAAAGGATGAGGAGACAAGCAATGCCAAAACACACAGCCATTTTCTCTGTCATAATTCAAAAATTCATTTGACCAATGAAAGAGAATTCTCTTTTCCTAAATCTTTTCAGATTTTCTGAAGCCTGAATTTTCCAACATTTGATTTCGATTTAATTTAATCTAAATATTTTAATAAATTACATCACAGTTGGAGAACTTATTTTTCATTTTTTATGTTAAAATAAAAGAACAGAAAACCATATACTATGGATAATCTTTTAAAAATTGTACTCTGTTTGACTATATTGTGAATAGTTATGAGAAGAGAAAAAACTTTCCAGGTAGACAAACCAATGGAATTGAAATTATACTTTCTAATATACAGGGTGTTCAAAAAATCAGGTCCATAGACCAATCACAATATTCATTCATTTATTTATATCCCACCTTTATTATTTTCACAAATAACTCAAGGTGCTGAACATATCCAACACACCTTCCTCCTCCTATTTTCCACACAACAACCCTGTAAAATGAGTTGTGCTGAGAGAAAATGACTGGCTCAAATCACCCAGCTGGCTTTCATGGCTAAGTCGGCACTTGAACCTCATAGTCTCTTGCTTTCTAGCCTGGTGCCTTAACCAAGCTGTCTATTTCAGCAAAAATGTTACTGTACTTAGGGATGTTCAAAGGTCACATGTCAAATGAGTAAGTGTTTTGAAAAAAATGGGAACCACACTGAACAGAGGCCCGACGTTTAATATACTCTGTGTATTCCCCATCCCTTACACACTTGAGCCCAAGTGAAAACTCCCAATATCCCTCCAGAATGTTTATGATTGGAGATACTTGATTGCCTGTTTTGCCTAAATAGTTTTCTCCTTGTTCACCAATATAGCAATAGGAATAGCACTTAGACTTATATACTGCTTTACAGCCCTCTCTAAGCGGTTTTACAGAGTCAGCATATTGCCCCCTGGGTCTCGTTTTACCCACCTCAGAAGGATAGAAGGCTGAGTCAACCTTGAGCCTGGTGAGATTTGAATATAATTGTAGTTTTTATTTGGATGTATCAATAAAACCCCATTTTTCAAAGGAGGTGAACATACAGTTTTGAAATTTTGCAAGTTTATGCATGACCTATGCATTCATAATGGTTCATTGAAAAGTAATATGTTGGGGGAGGATTTAAGAAGTCCACTGGGGATTTTTGGCTGATATGTTCTAATGTAGCTTTTTTGTCTAGTTTAGTGATGGAACTGCATTTAGGAAGAAATCATTATCTGGTCGGTTTAAAAAGGATGTCTCTATCGAGATTGATTGAAAATTTGTTCCAGATGCAGAGAATGCAAATACTGTGATATGCATTAGATGGAATGAGAAAATTGCAGAGGTTTAGCCACATGGCTTGGCTCTTTGTCCTTATTAGAAAACCAACAATGAATAACAGGAACTTGACAAGCTGCTGCAAACTTATATGAACAATTAATCGGTGAACTGATGCAATGTTTTACATTTGCTAGGGCTTATTGGTACTCTAATGTATCTTAGCTCACTAAACATCACCCATAGCCAAGAACGTTGGCAGCTTACAAATTAATTTAGGAGAGTATATAAAGTCTTCAGCAATAACCCACTAAAAGCGGTCACTTATTGGTGCATAATATTATGAAATGCTACAAATCTCTCCTTAGGGAAGAGAACAACAAGGCCAGTAAGGATATGTGGATGCCACAGATTGATGCAGTTAAGAACTCCCTTTGTTCGTGCTTCACAGCTATAGATCTAAAAAAAAAAAATCTTTACCAAATCCTATTAAAGAGGTCCCAATTGACACTTATGAGGAACATTTTCAAATATTAAATAATGTGGTAGAACAAAAAATTCCGTAGGACACTACCTCGTTTGCTATGTTGCACTTTGGGCCACTGGTCTGTCTCTTAAATGTATAGAATCTCCCCAAGCTGTGATCAGAGTTCCTTAAGAAATGTTCCAATTTATGGGCATCCCTTCTTGTCTTTGGATACATCAACCAACCAGGAAATATCTCTAAGAATTTTAAGTATGATAGCTATATCTATTCATAAGAAATGCATTGAAAAGGATTCATGTAACTACAGACATATTAGCTTTTTTACTGTAACGGCTAAAATTTATGCTAGACATTTGAACCAAAAGACTGTCTGGAGTCAGAAGGAAATTTTGCTGGAGGAAGATAGTTTTTACTTGACTGGACTGGAGCAGGAGGAATTTCAAATAGGGTGCCCAACATTAGACAACATTTTTTTTAATTATTATTTTTATTAATTTTTTCCCTTTTAAATACATCACAACACAAAAAATATTTCACTTATGACAGCAAGCGAATCTACAATATACATCTTGTCACATCTTATCACCTTATATTTCATATATACATTTCTGATTTATATTTTATATATACAATTCTAACTTACATATTAAGATATACAATTTCTTTCATTCCTTTTGTCTTTTTTCCATCCAAGCATACCAGGCCTCCCAGTTTTGATAATATTCTATTTCCCCTTTGTTTCTCAATTTTTTCATTAAGTTATCTAATTCTGCACACTCCAAAAATTTTCTTATTAGCATATTTTCTGGAGGTATATCTCCATTTTTCCATTTCTGGGCAAAAAGCAGTCTAGCCGCAGTTATAATATGAACAATTTTATACCATACTCTTTTACTTATGTTTTCTGGTGTCATGCTGAGTAAAAAAGTCTCTGGTTTTAGTTGTAGCTGTTGGCCTGTTATTTCCAGGATCCAATTCCTCACTCTACGCCAATATTTTTTTGCCATAGGACAAGTCCACCATAGGTGATAATATGTGCCTTGATCACTTTGACATTTCCAACAATTGGAAGATAATTGTGGAAATATTTTTGCAAGTCTGGCTGGTGGAAGATGCCAATGATAAAACATTTTATATAAATTCTCTTTGTAGGATGTGGCCATGGTTAGTTTGTAGTTCGTTCCCCACATTTCTAACCACTTATCCAAGTCTATTGTATGTCCGAAATTCCTGGCCTAGGTGATCATATTGTCTTTAACAATTTCTTCTTCCATTTTTAGAGTTAATAAAAATTTATAACTTTTTGTTATCATCTTTTCGTCCGTTCCCAGGAGAATTTTATCGAGTTCTTGTAAATCTCTATGAATTCCGCCTACTTCCATATCTCTCTCATATCTAGTTTTAATTTGCAAATAAGACCACTAATCTAGTTTAACCCCCTGGTCTTTCAATTGGTCTATTGTTTTTAACTCCCCTTGGTGATCTAATAGTTCTCTATAACTTGTTTTTTTCCCTGGGCCAAGCACATTTGGATATACCATTGCCTCCAAAGGTGAAAACCAACAAGAAATTTTAATATAATGCTTTTGTTTTAATTTATTCCAAATTGTTAGCAAAATCTTCCTTAAATAATGACTTTTGAAATAAGACTGGGGTTGCTCTTTCTTATGCCACAGTGAGGCATGCCATCCTGTTGTAGGTCATGGCCTTCTATTGTTAGGATTCTTTTATTGCTAAGCCTAATCCATTCTTTTAACCATCCTATAGCAGCAGCATGGTAATATAGCTCCCAGTCCGGAAGACCAAAACCACCTCTTTCCCTAGCCTCCTGTAACATCTTTAATTTAACTCTGGGCTTTTTCCCTAGCCAAATGAAGTCTAATATCAATTTATTTAAGTTTACAAAAAAATTCTTATCTAAATATGCTGGGGCTACCTGGAATAAAAACAAGAATTTTGGGAGCACAGTCATTTTTATTGTTGCTATTCGCCAATTATCGACAATTGGAGTTTTTTCCATCTTTCTAAATCTGTCCTCAATTGTTGTACCAGTTTATTATAATTTTCTTCCTTAATCGTGGAGCACCTTGCCGTAAGCCAGATTCCTAAATATTTAACCTTTTTAACTGTCTGAATCATGTCAACCCTGCAGTTTCAAGGATTTTAGAAAAATGACCATCAGTACAACAAGAATACGAAGAATGACCCTAAGGTGTTTTTTCATGAAAAAAAGTACCTTTTGGACAACCATGACCTGGATGACTGAGAATCTCCATAGACAAGAAAGAAAGAAGTAAAAAAGAAGCATGGAGTAATCAAGCCATTGTGTGTGCATCTATGGAGGAGCCCCTGAATATGCTAAAGCAGCTAAAGGACATTGGATGGGGCTGGAAATTCAGTCAAGGGACTAAAAGTCATGGCTCTTTGAATGCTGTACATTAAAGCTGTATGGACAGCAGTATGGAGCACAGACTGGATCTATAATCTGGGTAACCAGATTTAGGGTGGTGGGGCAGGAAGGAAGCACGAAAAAGCAGCTGTGTGGATATGACTTGGAATTAGATTAAGAAGAGCTAAGATTAAATTTCTATTCAGCCATCTTATGCAGTGAATGACCTTAATTTGGATAGTTTTGTACACTGTACTAAATCATAGTACGATTTGCTTAATTTCGGGCTTACATGACATGAGTCAGTCAACCTCTCACTGGGTGGATTGTTTTATGATGTTTCTGTATTTTTTTGCCATTTTTAATCAAGGCCTGAACATTATTTCATGGTTTCTCCAGGGTTAGAAGATTGAGAAAAGTTGCTCAGGGTGATATATTATTTCACTGACAATTGAATAAGGTTTCTTTGGGCAATAACCAAATAAATTTAATTCTTCCATTGTTTGCCCTACAGGTCTGGGTCATTACCAATGATTATTTAGAAGATAGCTAAATGACATAACTATATATTTATGGTTTTCAATCTCTCCTTCATGGAAGTACATAATAATTCAGGATACTAGTTTATGAATGTTTCTAAATACTACTTGACTCTATTTTATTGGCAAAAATATAACTGTTGACACTGGTTGTAATTGCAAACATACATACATACACACACATACATACATACATAGATACATACATATACATACACAAATACATAGTGTTGGTACTTAGAGCTGGTGTCAAATCCAAAAATTCAAGACAAACATTAGGCTTAGAGTCTGTCATGAATTAGACCTTTATACCAAATCTCTTCTATTACCAGCCATTTATTCTTTCAGCCGGAGGTGAACCTGATACACCATGTATAGAATGCTAGTGGTTTACCATTAAATAAATTGGCAATCAACTAACCAGTTAAACTACTGGTAAATGTTGATAATTCATACTAAATGAAAATAAATAAATAACAATGGTTGGGTCTTCACAGATCTTTTACAGTTATTTTTGAAAACTTTAAAGCTATACATGTTTCTCCTTTTGCACTGTTGTCTTTTTTAGCACTGTTTTAGCACATTATTACAAAATAATGAAAATCCCACCGGAGGTGAATGGCACTGATATCCATGATCTAGAAAAAACTTGGTTGTTTCTCATGAAAGAGTCCTTTGAAGCCTTCCCAGCCATAACCTGATATTCCCAACAAAGCATTTGCTTGATACTACCTCAATGGAATGCCATTTGCTCTGATTAGAAGCAAGGCAGTGCCTAGACAGCCTGTCAGAGGTACCATCAGGGCAGGATCTTAAGGCAGAGATCTAATGCTTTCTTCAAATAAATCAACAGAAAGACCTTCAATTGTAGATTTCTGAAAACCTTGCATTTCAAGAAGTGATAATTTATATCAACATATGTTTTCTATCTGCATGGGACATATTTTATGTTCCCTTACTGATTATTACTTACTAATTACTAAGAGAATCTGTTTGTTTTTTTATCTCATGACTGCAACAATGTTCAAAAGTCTTTTTTGAAGGTTTTTGTTGCATGACAATTATTATGATTTCCATTCTATAGGCAGAAGTTAGTAGGATTGAAGTTAAGTCTTCCCTTAAGAATCCTGGAATGGGTATTCATCTAAGGGCAGGCAGTCTCATTAATGAGATGTAAGGGTTACACTGTATATCTCCTAATTTGTCATCTGATAGACTGAGGAAAAAATTAGGGGAACTGCCCCAATATTTCCCAGCACTTGCTTTGCATGGAAGGTACTCCAATCTGCCAAGCCCATGGTCATCCTCCATGAGAGGAACTGCACTGAGGAGATGCTCACATTGGCAGAATGTTGCATAGGATTTAGGCCAATCTGACAGAAAAATTAGAAGTTGCATCATATGATGAATTCTTATTGAACAAAGCAAATGTTTTGTGGTTTGGCTCTTCAACATTTCCGATCACAATTCTTCTTCTAACAAAAACAGAATAAAGAGAGATAGGTTATTTTGATAATTATGCAAGATTCCTAGTCCCTGACTAATTTTCACCTATTGTAATAAATAGGCAAAACATCATCCAGAATCATGTTTGATCTAATTAGGCAATGTCTCCAAACATGGCAACAGCAGCTGAAGAATGGACAAATGAATCTACTTAATCTATCTAGCAAAATATCTAGCAAATCTAGCAAAGTATCTAGCAAAGCTTCAGAGCTGTTCAAAAATATGTACATACATAGACACAAAAAAATTAAATACAAGGATTCTTTGGTCTGGTAGCCTTTTTTCTTGTAAATTATTTATCCTATTTAACTCTTTTGAAAATTGCTGTTTTTCAGAAAAACAAAACAAAACCAAAATGTCACTTTCAACTTCTTTTTGCTGAGAAGAAAACCCTTTGTAAGGTTGAAACTGTCAGCTCCTTCCTGATTTCATCCTGAGATACAGATTTGCTAGACAGACTTATCATGTCCATTCCATGGTGACATGGAAAAAAGGTTGGAACTTACTGGGAGAGCATCTGGGATGAATAGAGCCAGACACATATGTATTCTGGTTCTATGCCTACACAGTCGGCACTTGAGAAATTACACTGTCCTTGCTACTGTTCACATCGGTCATTCATCCTCCATTTTTACCCTTACTTCTAAAGGTAATGTCTCATAAAGATTGCACTCCACCACCAGACCACTACGCTTGAGGAGTTTGCACTGACCAATCTCCAAGGGTAGGGTTTCAAGCTGGTTCCCTTTCAGTTCTATCCTGGACAGCAAAGGAAGCCAGTTTATGCGATCTGATATGCGCCGGAGTTTGTTGTGTTCTACTTTGAGAACTTTGAGTTTCTTGCAGAAGTAAATTTCATTAGGCAATGTCTCCAAGCAATTGTGTGAAACAGCAAAATATTGAAGGCTTTGTAAAACTCCCATCCCAGAAGGGATGATCTGAATTTTATTGTAGGAAAGATCCAAATAATGTAGCCTAGTACACATGAAGAGTTGGGAAGGGAGAGCTTCAATGTAATTATGGCTGAGGTCAAGTTGCTCCAAGGTCTTGAGTTTGCGGATATGTTCTGGGATGGTGAAAATCTGGTTGTGCCAAAGTCTGAGACATATCAACTTTCTGCAATGCTGGAAACTAATGACTTCCTCAATGGAAATCAACTTATTATTCTTCAAATCCAGCTCTTGCAAGTTCACAAGGCTAAATATAGCATGGGGGATCCGTTCCAGGTTACAGTTTATCAGTTTTAACTCCTGCAACGAGAAGAGCTTCTTGAGATTGTTAAGGGCTACCAACTTAGTGCCATCATTATGTATCCTGAGTTTTTGCAGGTGAGTGGCCAGATCAGTCACACTGGGTGGCAGTTTTGAGATGTTGCTGTGCAGTGTCAAAACCTTTAGGTTCTTTAGCTCACGCAAGCTTTCTAGAGTTCCTGTCCGTCCCATCTCCTGGTTGAAAAATCCTGAGATGTACAACTCTTCCAAACCTCTCAAGTTGTAGATCCACACAGGTATATCTTTTATGTCATCAAAATTTACCATCATCACCTTCAGGTGTTCACGGAAGAACTTAAGGGAGGTAAAGGACAGCATAGCAGGGCAGTTGATCAGCACTAGCTCTTGGAGATTGATCAGTTGAGTTACTGAGACCGGGAAAGTAACATCTTGGAGCAATTCCAGTTTTAGAGCTTCCAACTCAATCATCTCAAAAGTGGTATCAGGCAACCCAGGCAACATGAAGAGATGGAGTTCTAGGCGCCCACTAGGGTTCGTCTGCAGTTTCTGCTGCAACTTATCATGTGTCCACTCATGATTGAGGTTGAGCTGTTTAAGTTTGAACTCACTGTCCTCAGAGAGGAATACAGCAAAGCGCTTGGAGTAAAGGGAATCATACTGGTCTATGAGATGGAGCATGAAAGCAAAATCATTTTTAACATCAGGGATGTCCTTGATGCCAGTATCCTCACGAGCAAAGCGAAATGAGTACTCTTTAAGTGGCCGGTGAAAGAGCCAATAAAGAGTATAGAGGCAGGTCATACCATACACACCAAGGAAACAGAGGTAGCACATAGCCAGCTTAAAGAAGAGACAGGCTTTGGTATGATTGCAGCAGAAATGGTCATAGCCTGTCATATCCTCCATTTTAACACTACAGGGCACTATGAACTTTATATTGTGAACCAGGACTGCATTGTAGACAATAATAACTAGAAATTTGCAGACTTTGAGAACAGTTTGGCGGATGTACATTGTGTAAAGGATGTCTCCTTTTTCGACATGGAGTCGGAACTTTTTCACCTTTTCAAACAAAGCCTTGGCTTCCTCGCCTTCTTTTTTGCCCAACATGCTACTGGAAGGTGACTCTGCAACTTTCTTTCCTGTAACAGAGCCTCCTGTAGGAGAAAGTTCAATCAGTTCACTGGGAACATTACTTTTCCTGATCCGATTCACCTTTCCTGAGCTTGTGTTCTCCTCTTCAGAAACTTCTGAGATGGTTCGAGTAGTCCAAGGTGAGTCAAAGCATTTGCTCATAATGGAGATAAAATGTTCTATCTTGGAACTGGTACCAGGAAATTTGAACCAGAAAGAGGCACACACCATGAACATCAGTGTATGGATAACAACAAGATAAGGAAAGTACTTAGCATACCAGTGAAGGGCTGTCTCATAGCACATCTGATTGATGTAGCTGTACTGTTGAAGGTCTAGGTTGTTCCGTAATCCACTCATTTCCTGGCGGACAGAAGATTTGATTGGTTCAGAGTTATTGATTGTCTTCTTGGTGTAATCTTCACAAGTTAAATCAGTAAAAGCTGTACCACTGGGAACATGATTGGGAAGGCAGATAATCTTGTCATGTATCACCTGCCACAACATATAAATAAGGAAAAGAAACATGATATATCAGAGTCCATATGATACAACAGTTTACATCACATAATAATGATCTGGTAGATTCCCAGAATAGTTGATTGGAGTTGACCATTTCAAGCTGCAATTGCTACAATTTCCTTTTAATATATATTTTTTTAAACCCTACAAAGAGAAAAATAGCACAAGAGAATAAGCTAGTCTAGATCTTTAATGATGGGCATTGCCCCAAATGTTATTTGCTCTGAAACACTGCCACAGTAATTATTCTATCCTTCTAGACATGTAGCCCAAAGAAGGCCTAAAATATATTATCAGATTTTCTATTTTTTTATCTACTGGGATGGGATGAATCCTGCAGTAATCTGGGACTGGAACTCCCTGTGCAACAAATGAGCATCCATAACTCTTTGGCCAGCATTTGTTACTTTATGCCAGCAGTGTTTTAATAACCAATTGTGATTTGATGAATTCTAGAAACATATTACTAGGCCCCTTAATGGGGCTTCTTTCCAATGGACTTCTTAGTAGAATGTCAACTATGCAAGTTGAGTAGATATATGATAAGAGGCATACAAAAGTCCCTTCATTGTGTCTGTTGCATCAGCCAGTATATTATACTGTTTTTCTATATGCCTTTTTACTATACCAGCTCTCATGTTTTCTATAGTGTTGAATTAGTTCAGTATATCCAACTTACACCATCTCCGATTTTCATAACAGGTGACACATCTGTCAGTAAGGTATTGATTGATTGTGTGCCATTAAGTTGGTGTTCACTCTTAACCATATTGATAGACCAGCTCCACAGTGCACCCAAATGCCACTGTAACTGAGTGCATTCCTGTTACTGCCAGTGGTCCTTTTTATCTTTTCTTTTGCCTTCCTCACCATTTACTGTATAGACTTCTCAAAGAGAACTAAGTCTTTTCATAATGTGTCCAAAACCATAATTCGAGCCTGGCCATTTTAAGTTTTGACTGAGAATTTTGGATTCCTTTGTTCTTTAAGCTATTTGTTTGTTTTGATCAAGATCATGAGGGGAAGGGAGAGGAATTAGATATGTTTGACTCATTTGTTATATGTAAATAATTCATGAGAGTGTGTATGCGTATGCATGTAGACTTCTGATCCTGTTGCAATATAAGAAGTCACTGGGGAAGAAAAGATTGCCCAACATGTATTCTGTACGATTTCTAATCTCCCCAGGCTGAAAAAAAAATTACTCTTTCTCAGGATCAAATCATAAATCTATCTCAGTATATTAATCAACTTCCAAAGCCCTTTCTGTCATAAGTATTCCTTTCTGCAATTTCAGTCAGTGACTCCATGATCTTGTTCTGGAATTGTATAGTCTGCTTCCATACCCACTCACTTGCAAAGTGCAGCCGAAAACGCCTATCATCAGCATGACTATGGTGATGTACTCAGCTAATACATCCCACCAAGGCTTGAGAACTTTGAAAGCAGGCTGCTGGTCTGTGAAATGCTTGAATTCAGCCACTGGAATCATACTGCCTGCCATAAAAAAAGACAAGAAGTTGAATCCGAAGTTAATTCAAGGCTCGATGCAGGAGCTATAATCATCTCTTGTACACCCGAGGCATGTCTGGAACATGTAAATTATCTGTGGATTTAAGGCTGTTACTTAAGCATACACAAGAAGGAAGCTGCTCTAAATCTTTTTCATATCTACTGTTAATCTGGATATAAAAGCAAGCCAATGAAAGTCTCTCATTTGACACTTACCCGTTATTCCTACACGCATTTATTCCTATTAAAAGCCCCAATAAAGTTTCAATCTACATCTACAAGAAATCTACAAGATTTCATCACATCTACAAATGTGTAGTACACCCTTTGCCAATCTTCTATATTAGGCCATTCTGACTAAGTTGTAATTCAGCACTTTTGGAAACCATGTTTGGAGATAGTGACAGAATATGAACCAAAGCTTCAAAAGAGTAGGAAAGCCCTAGCTTTCAACTATCATTAGAGCACAGTTCCTTAAAGATATTTTCCAGTTTTAATATATTTTATATTTTAATGTATTTTATATAACGTATTTTAATATGTGGGTTTGTTCTTAGTAGAGGCAGATATTTCTCTCTGGGCACAATGAGAATATATCTGCTGAATAAAATTCCTCATTGACAACAGGAAGGGCATCCGGCCAGTAAACACTCAGCTCCATTCAGTTGCCCAGACTCTACCCCGCAAGGGATTATGGGGTCATTAAAAGGAGATGATGATGATGATTTTAATATATTTTACATTTTAATATTTTAGAATACTTTATATTTTAACTTTTTTAATATGTTGAACGATCAAATACAGGAAACCAAATATTACTTATTTCTATTCCTAATTCTGAAGTTAACACTAAATGAAAAAACTCCTTGAGTGATGCTACAGCTAATCACATCTAGGTTTGGTTAATACCTTGGTGAGCTGCTTTGGGACCTTGTATACATAGCCTTGAGTTCCATAGTGGAAAAAAGGCAGGATATAAATACATCATTTTTTTAAAAAATTCAGCGTTTCCTGTCAACCCTGAAAATCTCAGAATGGTAATTAGATTTCAGAAAATTCTCAGTGCCAGGCAATGATCAAATGTTTTGTGAGATTTGAGGATATCTTTGTACATCCAGGATCACATCTCAGGGGTGGAATTGTCAACCCAAGAAGTAAAAACCTTAGAAGATACTATTGTTGTTAACTTAATATCCCACCTTTTATTCAGGAGCTTAAGGTGGTACATATAGTGTTTCCTCCTCCTCTTCCTTTTCCCCACAATCACCCAGGGAGTTTTCCATAATTAAGGAAGGTCTTGAACCTGTCTCTCTCCAGTCCTAATCCAACATATTGAAGGAAGAGAATCTATATATATAAAAGAGAAGTCCGGGAGGAGAGTTAGGTTGTATGTACTCTATACAAACTCACATTTCTCGGCCAAAGTTCCGGAATTTTGCCACACAAGTAGTTTTCCATAGGGAGACGGTCGCTGTCAGGATCACGAACCCCAAAACACCCCAGAGCACCCCGAAAAAATGTGGCAAAGTGGACACTTGCACCAGAACTCTACTGAGCATGCTCAGATTTTCAACAGCAGTACAGCCTCCATTTTAAACCCAGGAGGAAAACTCTACTGAGCATGCTCACATTTTGAACTCCATTTTAAAGCCATGCCTAACGGTTCAAACAAAGCCA
>JANHJO010001248.1:95177-106806 GCA_032468235.1 Pseudoxyrhopus heterurus | reverse complement strand
TAGCCATCTTGTTTCGCAAGACAACACACCATAAAATTGGCTTTAGTGATTATAAGAAGGGTGCTTCTAGGTGCTGAAGCAGAAAATGTTTGAATAAATTGCCTACCATTCTATCAATCATTCTATCAGTCTTTTAAAAACACTAACAGCTGCAGCATTTTAGGTAGAGAAAATTGTATTCGAAAATCCTCCCATGTTCATTCACCTGAGTAGTATGGCGCTGTAATGTATAATTCTGTGCAAATAAATAAATTGGTATGGTAATATTTGGCTATAAGGACAGATTCACACTGTCCAATATAAACTGTGTCTTTAATATGACCATATTTATAAGGTCTGGCATGGGATTATCATTCAAATCTTTTGAATTTTCTGAAAGGCACTATTCTTTTACAAAAATGAGGGTCAAATTCTTTTTTATATCAAGGACGCTATTGTACATCACCTGGCTCATGTGCAATTCGTAAGCCCCTCTTTGTGTCCTCCTTCATGAAATGTCCTGAGAGCCAGTTTGGCGTAGTGGTAAGGTGCTAGCCTAAAAGCCAGGAGATAGTGAATTCTAGTCCCATTTTAAACATGAAAACTGATTGGCAGACTTTGGACCAATCACTCAGCCCAGCTTACCTCACAGGGTGGTTGTTGTGGGGGAAATAGGAGGAGGAAGGTATGTTGTGTAGATTTGCCACCTTGAATTACTTCTAAAGTAATAAAAACAGGTTAAAAATCTGATAAAATTTCAACAGCACAATGATAAAACATTCTAAAATAGGAAATGAGTGAAAACAGTAATTTTAATGGATAAACATGTTTAAAAAGTCTCCCACCTTTTAATGTATTTTAAACCCAACACTTTTCTAGAATAATTGCTGTGTTTTATAATCATCTTTGTGATTATGCCCTTGATAGAGACTTACTGGTAATAGTATAGTCATAGCTTTGGCTGATGTGGCACTATTTATATGTGTAAAATTATTTCCTTCCCCTAATAAAATGCAATAAACTGCTCAAACATCATAGATGGGTGAAATCTTTTGTTTACCCTCTAGTTTCAACCAGATCTGCCTTGAAGATGTTTTGAAGTACAGTTATGCTCTACATTTGGGGTGTGTTATTCTTGGTCATATACTGAGTTTCTTATTCCTTTTCCATTTCCACAGTTTTCCTCCTACATTTAAATATTGTCAGCAAGTAAAAATTTCTTTTCATCTATTGGATGGGGAAGAAAGTGAATAAATGCTATCCTCTGAACTTTCCCCATCTCATTGTCTTATGATTAGAGGCATGAAATATAACACTGTTTTAAAATCATTTTAGCTTAACATCTTTAAAATTAATGTTTATATCTGTGTCAGAGGGAAAGGTGAGTATCATTATTTTGAATTATACTTGCCCATATTTATTTGCTATGTATCAACAACTACTATATCTATATTTACTTCCATATTAAGATTAGAACAGGATAGCAAATGTGGAATGGTAGAAGTCAGTTACACTGCTGTCAACATAACCTTGATTTAGAATACATCAGTTATACTTTCCATTTGTAAATAATGAACAAACCAGAAAGGCATAAAACATTAAAATACAGATTGGCTAGGAATCTAAAAGATCATGGTGCAGTCCTTAGCCACAAAATAGGGAAACCTTTGCCATTTCCACATACTGCTAGACTTGATCACTCATCAACTGTAGCCAAGATCACCAATGATCAGTAATTAGATTTGGAATTCAAAGAACTAGATTCTTTACCCTGTCTTAACATCCCCAGTAAAAGAGAAACATGCTAGGGAAGAACGAGAAAGAGAAAAAACTTGACACTTTAGTCAATAGATAATTTTAGTCAGGTGGCTTGATGAATGGTCAGATCATCATATTCAAGTTCATGTAAATTGCTCTTCCATTCATTTCAACATTCAAAGTAGAATAACAGACAAGCAACATGACCAGCTAATTATTGTAATATACACTCCAGCACATTTTAATTAACTTTTTTTTCTTCACTACTAGCACCACAGTGCACTAAACCAATCGGTTCCATGCTGTTAGTTAATAGAATTTTTCAAAGGTTTTTCTCCCCTTTCTGCAACAGAAAAAGAAAACAATTACCCAACTATACCTGAAAATTATTTTGTAATTACTAAAGATGTTCAAAAGCAAAAGGTAGTGTTTGGAAATTAAGTCAATGTCTATTTAATAAGCAGTTACAGTGGCTAATTTGACTGAATGGTTTAGAGCTTAGCAGAAATCTCAGGGAGCCACCAAAATAACAATTTCACCTCATCTTGCAGGGGCACTGATCCAAAATCTTGTTAACTTGCCAATGTAGCAGTAAGAGCAAGCAAGAGAGTAAAAGCAGAAAGAAAGAAAAAAGAACAGCAAACCTTTTTCCAGTGAATATTGGTATTCTTGAAGACAAAGAAAATGAGAGGCATAGTAAAAAAGAATCCTTAGTTCTTTAATCTGTAAAAATTTGTTTCTGTGGAATAGATTTTATTTAAAAATAAAATTATTTTAAAAATATTTTTTTAAAAATCCATGGAATATGTTTGACTCTGATACATTAGCATTGTCTGGGAGAAAGGCTGCTAATTTTAATTGTGTTCACTTTAGTTTAATTTTCCTCCCTCCTATCTTTCCTGGTCTTATATTTGTTTTTGTCTCAAGTCCTTTCTAATTTTCATAAATAAAACTAAAATTTTCTCTAACAATGCAACAAAAATATCCTCAGTGAGAAATCACTGGGAAATGTATATAGCTAACCATCTACCAAAACAAACTCTGGGCAGTATACAGAATAAAAGCATCATATGCTAAAAAGAACATTTTTTCAAGGAAGTATTTCATCTTCAGACCTTTTTCCAGCCAAATGAACATCAACTTGAGAATAGATTATTTTATTTTTAGGTACTAAGGCTGGCCTTAGTATGGTTAAACTGGTGCTCTTAGGATACTCTTAGGGGCCCCTGTATGTTTCTGGCTAGGCTGCCTTTCTTCATGGTCTCAAAGGTCTGCTTCCCAGGCAGAAAAATTAAAGGTTCATCTTTAAATAAGAAGCCATTTCCCATGAGAAGAGATTAGGGGTTGATAGGAGCTTAATCTAAGATTGATAACCTGTCTTTATTTCCAGATTGTACCAGAATCTTTAAAAATTGCAGAAGATGGAAAGGAACATATTTTGACAATCTTAAGTACAATTCCTATTACATGTTTGGCCGAGGATGACATCTGTAAAATTACTTTGCAGTTAAGCACTCAGATTTCTGGTAAGTACTTTATGTCAGATAGCATATAACCTGCCACATTTTTTCCCCATTTTTCCTGAAATCACGATACCTGTAATGAATCTAGAAGCAGAGAGGTGGTAAAATGTTCAGAAGTAAAATATGTTTCATCACTTTAATACCAAACAGATGAGGGAAAAAATGCATCATGCATTGAATAAGCAATTTATTCATTTTTATTAACATTAGACGTTAATGTTCATAACAGTTAATATAGAACCTTTATGTTAGGTTTTATAGAGATGATGTGATTGAAGTGTACACTGAAATAGAAAAAAATGGGTTCAAACATCTCAGTGTAATGCTACTTTGTGTTAATTTAGTTTGGAAAAAATAACTTCTTCCCATACTTCATTATCGATCATTAAATATATATGTATACACACACACATGGATAAAGCATACCTATATAGATTTTCTGTTTTAGAATTCAGATCCTAAATGTGTGGCTCAGATCCATTTTCCTTAATTACTGTGATGTAATAAATAATAAGCATGGGTTTAAGAACTCACACAGTTTGTCCTCAGTGGCTATGCCTGAAGATAATATCTGTGTCTTATATCTTTATAGGAGACAAAGATATCCTTATCCTTATAGCTGTATCTCTCACTTGATTTGCCTCTTTTCGCCCTTTAACACTCAGAGTCTCAGAGACTGGAAAGTGGGAGGTAGAAGAAGTTTTCATTATTTTTGCTCCAAGAGTGAGACAACTGAAGAATCCACTGTTTCCTGGGACATCCACCCAATGGATGGAGCTAAAAGTCATGGATGCAGAACTATGGGATACAGTCCTAGATATCTCCTTTACATAGGAAGCCATACAATCCTATTTTTAAATGTTAATGTTTTCATATATTGAAATTTTACTTGGTAAACTGTATTGTGAATCTTTGGGAACCTCTATTTGGCATGGTAGACATAGATATTTTAAATAGATAAACTAACATTTATTGTTAGTTTATTGCTGAGACTACATTTGATCTTTATTGCTGTTTTTCTTTTCCTGCATAATAGTCTGTTTCTGTTTCAAAATGATCGTGTAAGAATTATTTTTTACCACACAGAGAAGACCATCCAACATCATTTATCTAACAGAAAAATAAAACTAGTAAATTCTCGACAGTGTTATAAATTTATCCAGTATGTTTTTGTGCTTTTTTAAGATAACTTGTTAGAAAGGACACCGAACATAGCCCTTTCAACATGCCATGTGGATCTGGAACAAAGGCCCTGTGGAGAAAGCAGCTGTGGAAAAGCAACACTTGCTGTAAGAGCTGTGAATGACTTTGTAGAAAATGGAAACTTTATCAGTTATATCACAGCCAAGCCAGTTCAGCCAAGTAAATCTCTGTGGCATGATTATAAGCCCATAGATGTCAAGGTAGGTTAAAGCAACAACCAAGAGGTTTAGACAGCATGTTGTAAAAAAACAAAACACACAGAGCACTCTTTCTCATTGATTTTTATTTATGTTTACCTTTATTATTCTTTTGCTCTTTCAAAATTTGGAAATCAAGTCTTTTAAAAGATTAATAAACCAACCCTAATAGAGATTTTTAAAAATGTACTGAATAACCCCAGAAGTCAGCTTCTTCATCATTAGAAAAAAGCACCGTTTTTGAGAAAGAAATAATTCTTATATGAGGGTTGGATTTCAGTAATTTATATTTGCTTCAATTTTGTTCTGCTTGAATTCAATGACATTGGATCGAGTTGCAAATATTTCACATGCAAGTGTTCATGTGGTTCTGAAAAAGGAACCGTTGAACTGTTCCATATTTTCAAATATGAAACAGAAATTGAAAATTGAACTGTTCCATATTTTCAAATATATCAAAGTAAAGTCCTTCTTATACCTGAATAAAATTCAGAAGAATTGCAGCAAAATAAATAATTATATTTGAAAATAATTAGGCCTGGTATCAATAGTTGTCTTTACCGCTTGTGTTATGCAGAAGGTTTCATGACTGTAACCCAAATCAAACATTTTTGTTATTCATCAGGGATTTCATTTGTTTTAGTCATGAATAAAGAATATATTTTTTATGAATCATGATATAACCTAACCTGAGCAGAACACCCCCTCTTAATGAATGTGCAAATCAGTATTTAGGATGTCATCTATAAGGAATTCTGTTTGTTCTGTGTCACCAGCCATCCCTTTCTAATCTTTCAAAATCTCCTCAAGAAAGTCACCCAGATCTTTCAGGACAAATGTGAAATCATTATAGGGAGTGTTTTCAGTTCTACCAGTAAATGGAAAGATTTGAAAGGAGTACTTACTTATCCTCAGATTCCATCTTATTTGAGATTACATATGTCCATGCATACATACATACAAAACTACATACCATACTGTTGTCTTCTGAGATAAGCAGTGTTATCCAGAATGCAAAATAGGAGTCGGAATTGTAAGATAAGAAATTAAAGGCATAAGGAAACAAAAAATAAGGGAAATCCAGCTAAATCTTGGGATCTCATTAATTCCATATTAACTCCATCCAACCATAACTTTTGGAGCTCCCCTTCTTCTTGACCCATTCCTTCTCCTCCACCTCCTCCTCTTTCTTCCCAAACTTCCTCAAACTATGCATTTATATATCCAATTCCTAGACCATCTAACTGCAAAGCAACTCACAAGTTTTTTGTGACTTCACAAAATTAAAAATGGGTAAAAACAATCAACTTGAGGTAACAATATAAAAAACATGTCTCATATTATCTTTGGCCTAGAATTCTTATCCCAAGGCCTGCAGGAATTGCCATGTTTTTTTTACAGCTGTCTTAAAGATTAGTATGATGCGGTCCAAAGCAATCTCCAGGGAATGCTGTTCCAGAAGGCAGATATTACAACAAAGAAGGCCCACTTCCTTGCTCCTGCTACATGACAATGCTTAATTTATGAGACACAAAGCAAGCCAACTCTGACCGATTGCACAGGTCAGGTAGATACTGGTCCTTCATATCATTAGGCCCTATGGCATGCAGGGCTCTAATGCTTTGAATTAGACTTAGGGGTTTACCAATGATCAGTGCAACTCATAAAACAAAGCATTATATTCCCCATCACTACTTCTTAAATGCAGATTCCAAAAATAAGTAATTGAAATTCTAATAATAATAATGATCTAGGATATTTGTACTATGTCAAAACTGATTTGAATTCATCTATAATTAAATGCAACCCAAATTTGGTGAGTCAATATTAAGAGTAATATTGGAATCTTACCTGAAAGATCATATGAACTCCATTTCTTATTTTAACTAGGTCACAGTTCAAGACCTCCCTACAGGTTACTGCTACTCTTTCACAGATCCACACATAATCACATTTGATGGATGGTGAGTATTTTTTCAAGAAATTATGTAGATTCTCTATAGTAGTTGATTTTTATTTTAAATCAATTTGATTCTTTGATATATGAATATTTCTTTGCCCACTGTTTTGCGGAATCCAAAGAAGAAGAAGATGCTAGTAAAAACCAAGGGGAAACTAGTCAATAAATTATTTTGAAAGTAAAATATTTCTAAAACAAAAATCATATTAGCAATTTGTATGGAAGTTGGTTCAAATAAAAACTTTTTTCATAACTCAGAATGAGTTTGGATTAATTTTGGGTGCTTTTGTCTCATCCTTGGTGGCAACAGAGCAACCCATAGGATTAAACCATAGCAATCTAGCAAACAAAAATCTAAAGCATTTTATTTCAAAAAGTTCCATTAATTGCAAGAGAGATTTCCAACTAGGTACTGTATATTAAGATAACATTGCAACCACCTAAAGGAATAATATTTCTTGGCCTCAATTATTCTTTGTACAATCATGAAATCTTATTGGTCATGTGCAAAGTTGGTTCATAATAATGCCTCTCAGCAGTGGTGAGATGCAACCAGTTTAACAACCAGTTCGGCGAGTGAGTGTGTGCTTTGTGCACACACATGCAGCATTCAAAAACCATCCATTTTAAGCTTAAAAACTTACCTTCTATGTCAGCACTGGTGAGTAAAACAGCTGATGTGCGGCAATCTACTGTGTCACACGAATCAGCTGAACTAAAAAAAAACAGGGAAATATAGGACAGGAAAGGGCAGGGGTGGATGGGTGGGGCCAACTGCTCACCGGAACTACCGGTGCAAACCCACTACTGCAGGCTGTCAGTAATAGTTGAGTATGGCCCTAAGTAACAACCAAATCAGTCCACTCTGGGAGGCTGAACTCATTTGTGGGGTCAAGATAAGTGTATCTCTGTCATATGGTAGCCCTTTAGGTTTGAAGAAGACACACTGTTGTGAAGTTCATCTCTGGATACATTTGCAGTCCATTGTTATAGTAACTGTGGATGGTATTCTGGGGCACCATTCACAGTTTTCTGTCAATTTTTGGCAGCACCTATCTTCAAATCTCATGAAAACTTCGTAATAAAGAGGTTACCAGCAGGTTCTGTCAGCAGCTGCAACTTCTAGTTCCTATACATCACACAACAGTTGCAAATACAATAGTTCATAGCAATGTATTGCTATACAATGTATTGAAGAATGAGTCTCTGTCTAGATGAATAGGATTCTGTTGAAGCTCTATTTTTTCCTATGAAATATTCACTCAGCAATTGTAGATCTTACAAAGGTTGGTTATTATTCACCAAAGATAGTGTTTGAGCATCGATTTTGCTTTCAAGAGTATTAAGCCATAAAGCACCCAGTTTCAACTAAAGTATATCTATTAAGATATAGAGGGGAAGATACTGTACATTCCCATTTACTTTTGTCAAATGTTTATCTGCCTTGCACATGTCTGCTGTCATAGCAGCCAGTATAGACACCTATGAGTAGCTCATATGAATTCTTATGCATTCCTGGTTAATAACTTGATTGTGGTATTTTACAGTAATGAAAAAGTGTTTCTTCATTAAGTGTTTACTGTCTTTCTGTCTCCTCTGAAGTCAGCTGCCATATTGGATTAATTAAAGAATCTTGTTGTTAAAAGCAAAAGTGTGCAAATCAAACAGAGTGCGCCATTCTGTGACTTCTTCCTTGATGTTGTCATTTTGATTGTTTAGGCATTACAATAACTACATGGTTGGAACTTTTGTCTTGTACAAGAGCCTTAGCCGTCTGTTTGAGGTGCATGTACGACAGTGGGACTGTGCCAGCCACCATATCGCTATCGCCTGTAACTGTGGTGTTGTTGCACTGGAAGAGAATGATATTGTTGTTGTTGACATGTGCAACAGGCAATTTCTGGAAACCAAGTCTCAGGTGATAATACAAAACATCAGAGCCTCATCACAACAAAATGTCAAAATCATGAAGTCCTATGGAGGAAAAAAAATCACTGTATGTATATCACCTTTATTTGCTATACTATTGTGTAAATGGAAATCAAAGAATGGTGTGACTTTTAAAACATCATTAGTGATATAGTTCTAGAATTCTTTGTTTAGCCAATTGATCACTCACTATTAGGCATCTTAAACAATGCAGACTAAAGATAATTCTGCACACCAATGATGTGTTATAGACTTGAATATTACCGTTAGGGTCAGAAGACTGGTTTGAATTGTTTCATCAGTCAAAAATGTATGGAATAATATTAAGTCATCCTATGCTTCATTCGGGTAGTCAAAAATGGGAAAACTACACTGGGAAAAAAATCCAGACATTTGGATGTACTACTGTATAGACCAGGGGTATAAAATTCAAGGCCCGGGGGCCAGATTTGGCCCGTGGGATGCTTAGATCTGGCCCACAGGGCAGCCCTGGAAATAGTGAAGGACCGGCCCACAGTGCCTCTGCCAGTAAAAACGGAGCTTGTGAGGGCTGGTGTGGCTCTCCCAAATTCTGTTTTCACTGGTAGAGGGTTGCAGGATGCCATCTCAGCCAACAACGGAGCTCGGGAGCCTGTTTTTGATGGCTCAGGCCACCACAGGCACCCCCCAACACAAGTGACATCATGCTGGCCATGCCCACCCTGGCCATGCCTCCTGCCCCCCCCAAGGTCAAACACAACCCTGATGTAGCCCTCAATGAAATTGAGTTTGATATCCCTGGTATAGACATTATTCAGCCCAGAGATCTGAATCCTAGAAGTACAATCTGCAGAGCTTTAATTTCTGCTGGCTAGTAAAAAAAGGCAGGAAAGGTATCTTTGTTTATTTTCACTTTTAGTAGAGAAAGGGTTATTTAATTATTTAGTGTGGGGGTAGTATTGTTTTTTATTCTTTATATTGACCAGAGTCACTGAAAATGACTGTGCGGCCATATAAATTCTCTAAATAAATAAATAAATTCAGATGGAAAATAAATGCATCCATAAAAATGTTTCCATTCACCAGATTTCTCTGTTTTTCCAGATCTTGTTCCATTCAGGAGCTTTTGTTCGAGCTGATCTTAATGACTGGGGAATGAGTTTGACAGTAAGGGCACCAAGTAGTGACTTTAACAGAACCAGAGGTTTATGTGGTACTTTTGTCAGAAATAGTCAGAATGACTTCCACAGGGCTGATGGGAGCTCTTTAGTTTCTCACCAGAATAGCACAATGGAGGAGAACTTCATAGAAGCTTGGAGGTGAGATTTAAGTGGCAAAGGATACACTAAAAAATGAGCCATCATTATAAAAACATTCTATATAAACTCAGTAGTGTGCTTTTGCAGTGATCTGCGCAAGAGCTCTGTCCTACCTTGACAAAAGTATTAGCAGGGACCTTCAGACTATATCACTAAAAATGTGTTTTGAACCTTCACTATAAACTTTGGAACCATGATGGAAGATGTCTATCCTATTATATGTCTCTTTCAGTTAAGTAAATAGCTTAGCACTTTACCAAGCACATTCAATGTTTTTGAAGTAGACTACCACATTTTATCTGAGGGCTTAATGTCTTCTTGGAGTCTTTATGTCTTTAAATCATTCTCTCTGCCCCCCCACCCAATGTAATTCTGTTATATGTTCTAATTAGCAAAAATAATACCAAACAATTTTCGAGTTTATTTATCATGACACATTTACACATGATCAATTATTGCATTTATTTATCAAAACTTGTAAAGGATTTGCCTATCACTTTTGGATCATTAAAGTAGTTTCAGCATGAACTATATTCTTCCTAGTATTTACTCAATAGTTCATGTCTGTATTTAACAAATACTTGAGAAAATGTCATCATAAATCATGAAGTATTCAGGTATCAAACATATTTATCAATATATATTTCCCTGTGATTGATAGACATAGATAAAGTTTTACTTCCAATAATTGTGCATTGTCCTCTATCATATTTTCATCAATTTCTGGATATCTGCCTGTCTAAAAATCTATGATTCCAGCATTCTTCATTCTATATCCCTCCTTGGGTCTTCAGTTACCAAAATTAGGTATCAATATTTACCAGTCAGGGTAAGAATATAAAATGCTGTCCATCAAATTAACTGTATGTTTTCTTTTCTGAATTCTTCTTGGTTTTATTGGTCTGTCATCTAATGCCTTTCCTAAAATACTTCTTGTTTGAGTCACTAATATTCTCATCCAGATAACTTGCAAGTAGTACTTCCTATATCTCAGCATTTCTTTACGTATGTGTGTGTGTGTATTGAACTCTATTACATGATAGTGAAATTTACATTTTGAAAAGATGGAAGACATATTGTTGCAACTTGCAATATCTCTTTCTGTTTCACAAGTGTATGTGAATATTAAATTTCCAGACCTTTTTCACCCTCAAATCTCACTGCCTCTCTTTCTTTGTAGAAAAAGAAAAGAAAAGTAATTCAGAAGGGAGTTAAGACCTATCTGACTAGGATCCTGTACCTTTGCTAAAGAATAAGTAGATCAGACATATCTAACCGTTTGACTTGCCTGACCCACATTGAGTAAAGAGGAGTTGCCTTAGGCTGCATACAGTATAAAATATATAATGTAGTTGTATGTGTGTGTGTTATAAATAATATTAAAAGTTTATGATCTTGTGGGGTTGGATTATTAGTTGTTCAAGGCTACAGGTGGCCCACAGGCTGTAGGTTGGACATGTCTGATCTAGATGTGATAGGGAAGGGAATTTGAAGAGAGACTACAATTCCCTGGCATAACTTGGCTCTATGGAGTAGGAAGGGGAGATTTGCAGCCTGATAACACTTCGAATAGATATTTAATTTATCATCATAGCTTTCCTAATACTGTTTTTCAGCAATGCAATGCATGCCATTTACTTGCTGTCATTTCTGATGGTGTAAAAATATGCAGAAGAGTTTCTCCTAGTCATCTTAAAATATAGACAACTAGCTGATAACCCAGCGTTGCCCAGGTATTTATGCCTTGAGCAGGGAATGCTGCAGCCTACAATTCCCAGCGTT
>JANHJO010001248.1:23796-38555 GCA_032468235.1 Pseudoxyrhopus heterurus | reverse complement strand
ACAGCTACATAAATTGAATGAATGAATAATTAAAGAACCATAAACATTTTTATTTTCAGGATTACTGTGAATTACTCATGGAATCTTATTTCACAATGGAAAATACTGCATTGTCTATTGTTAAGTGCTAGCCTACAATTCAGAGCTCTGTAAATTCCCAAATAAACTAAATTCAGAATTAATTAATTAAGAATGGGAGCCTGGAGAGAGAAAAAATGAATTTCCTATATCTATGGAAGAAACAGTGAAAAGGGATTAATCCGTACTTAGCATCTTAGCTAACATGCTCCACCTTTTCCTCTCATAATATAACTGTTGTTTAAAACCACAGAATTTAAATTACAACTTTTCCCCATATTTTGCCCTCTTTTTTATGACAAAAAAATCTAGAAGACTGCGCTTGTGCCTTCCTGATAGCTTGAATTATTATCATCATCTAGAGTATCAAAAGTGATTTCCTAAACATTTCCAGCCAGTGAGTCAGTTCTGATAAGTGGAATAAAATGCAACTTATTTCCTCCAAGATTCTCTTGCTTTATTAACCCATGTGGGTGCAAGAAACAAATCTCATCCCATTCAGAATCTCTTATTGTAACCAGAGCTTTGGAATAATGGTGAACTCAGATAAGCAGGCAACCAGAGTACAAAGCAAGTTCTAAGGTATGAAGAGCAATAAGGAGTCAAGAATGGGAACTCTCTGAGTTGCACTCAGTAAGGGAATCAAAAGTATTTATGAGATGAGAAAAGAATGTAAGGCTGTCAGGAATAGTTTAAAAGCAGAGTCACTTGCTTGTAAATCCTTTCCTGCTACTCCAAGTAAAAGGGAACAGCAGTAAGATCCCAGAGAGCATGTCAAGGCAGCTGCTCACTCAGGAAAGGAAGCTCCCATGCTGGGGGGTGTTTCTATATTTGTCTTTTAAAACATTCTAAATTGGAAGTGATTTTAACATGAGCTGAAAACACCTTGTGGCCTGTTTTGGGGTCTTGGTCTTGCATTAAGGGATCTGAATGCATGAAGACAAAAGAGTGAGCTCATTTGTAGTTTTAGAATCATCTATTTCCACATTCTTGAGTAAATCTAATAATCTATGCAATTTGCATGGGAGGATGGAAGGTTTTTTTTTTTTAAAAATGATTTGCTTTTTTAAAAGACTGGAAGACTGCTGAGTAAATTATGGTTTAAAGACACACTCATCTGAAAGGATACAGAAGTTTGAAAAGGAAGGAAATGCTAACTGCTAAGAAACAGCAGATACATAATAAATGATCTCAATATCTGAAATAGCAACTGCCTCCATGGTTTTCTCCCAGGAGCACAAAAGGTTAGAAACCTGTTTTCTTTTAAAGGGAAAGTAAATAATTTTTAAGAATTTGAGAAATAGGGTAGAAACTAGATTCTGTGAACTATAACTAGGATACAACTTGCTGCAATGGCTCTTTATTAATATGGGACTATGGAAAAATTGGAGTGCCAGGATCTAGGGAAGACAGAAAAGGACATTACTTACAGTATTCTGACTTCTCTTTAATGAAGAACTAACAGCATGTTTCCTACTAGAGAGCATCTTTAAGGAGCATGTCGTAGTTTTGAAAAGTTTGGGGCAAAATGTATTCCAAATATCCTATTTCAGAAACGAATAGGCTTGAGCTGGTGCTGTATTTTCCTTCCTGACATTTTAAAATAATAGAGTTCTCCATTCTGCCATTCAATGGCATCCATCAACAGAGGAAATGGGTAGGGCTGACACATAAGTGACAGGTCCTTTTGGAGAGTGCAGATAGCTATCCTACCTTACTGCCATGGTTCATGAGATGCCTCAACTATCCACTTCTCATCTGCCATGCTACCTCTATCAATAGGAGTTTGGGCCAGGTAAATAAGTGAAGATAGTCTGAAATATTTCTATTATTTGTTTTTCTATTAGATTTATGTGCTGCCCATCTCATCTAGAGGAGATTCTAGAAGTTATGAAGTTATTTGACTCCTAATCAAGGTCTTCCCTCATGGCCATGAGAATCCCATGCAGTTGACTTATAACAGCTGACCTAGACAGCATAGCCAACACTCAATCAACTGTTATTCTCTCTACTGTGCACATACAGGAGGCAATTGTCACATAAGCCAGGACAGTGGAGTAGGTAGTAAACACATACACTGGATGCACACATCCAACTCATGGGAAAAGCTTGATGAACCCATGCTTGGACCCTTCAGATTTCCTGTCTCAGATAGGAGAAATGATGGATTCATCTGACTGAGCAAGCCCTTCTCCTGGGATGCCATTCTCTCCTTGCTTTTAGGCGCAAGGACGCAATTACTTTTTATGCAATGTTTTCTTAACAAAGTCACACTAATCTCCCCACTAATCCTTAATGCTCCCTGGAGAATGCTATGAAATAAAAACAGTATATTTGCTGTTGTTGAGGACAGAAGAATTTCCTGAGAACACAGTTATAGCTGAAAGATGCACAGCCGTGCTTTTAATAGAGAGCCATAGATTTCCCGCCTGCTAATTAAATGACTCTGGATCATTACAATTTAGCCTTGTAATTTACTTGTTTGGAGAGGCAGACTTTGGCACATCAAAGCAGCACAGCCATATTCTTGTAGTTTGTTTTGCTTAGCAGTTTGTCTGTCTCTGGGTCAAAAATGGAGGTGCATATTAAGGAACAGGGAAAAGAGACCCAGTATCAATGTGCTTTTTCCTATTCTGTGAAAATTTAAAACTTAAGAGATGGCAAGTCAGAAAAAGTGATAATAAAGGAGCAAGCTCAGCAAAAATGAAAACATTTAATCTTTTGAATTAAGGCAGACCTCTTGCTCTTTTACTGACATATTTTGATTACAAGAAATCACAAGGAGTTTAATCTGGATATACGGATGCATGCAGCAAAGATCTAGACAAATGCAGTTATGTGAAGGGCAGATTACAAAACAGGTTGGGTTGGGCTGAGTAAGTCTGAAAAGGCCAACTTTCAAAGATGTAATGAGTTAAGTATACTAATGATTGGGAATGTATGGTGGCTCTTAAGACCCAGGTATGTAACATCAAATAGGTTACCCAGGTTACTTTGAAGGAGAGTGAGATTCGGTTTCCTTCATAAGAATACTATTATCCATAAAATTATTTCAAAACTTTTATGTAAAATGCCTGCTAACTTTCCGCAGAATAAAGTAAAGGCTATTTAATAAGATTGTTAATAATTAACATTTGATCTGGAGTGGAAAGACATAGGAATTATGAGCAAGTTCCAGCCCTGATTTTGATTGGATATGGGCACCTTGTCTCATTTATTCCATAAATCACAAATGAAATAATCAAGGCCGCCTTGACGGAAAGGAAAAAAATGATTTTTATTTTTTTTTAGACTGGCAATGTGTCATACAAAGCCAATATTTGAAACCTTTCACACATTTTATTCTCTACTTAAGTGTATATTCTTTTCACACAGAGATTTTTTAATTATATATAGAAACGCAAGTTGGAAACATCAAAATGGTGTTTTATTCTAAACTAAAAGTTATAGTTCATAACAACTTGAAGAGAGCCAACTGGAGGAAGTTGGGATGTTTGTTTCTTTAAGGTTTGCTACGAATTAATTCTAAAGATTTGTAGTCTCAGTTTCATCAAGAACTGAACTGTCCATTGAAACAAAAAAATATGTTAAGATCTCTGCTTTCCATAAAAGTTAAACTAACAAGCTGATTTAGAAATAGGTTTTTCAACCAAAAATGTAAACCAATGAACAAACAAGCCCCTAAATAACCTTGCAAAAAGCTTTATTGTTAGGGTTCATCACTACATTTTGTCTAATGGTTGAAGCACTAGCTAGAAACCAGGAGACCATGAGTTCACCAAGGAGCCTTGGTGGTGCAGCAGTTAGAACACAGTGATTAGTACTGCCAACTGCCTGCAATTTAGCAAGTTCAAATCCCACCAGGCTCAAGGATGACTCAGCCTTCCATCCTTCAGAGGTAGGTAAAATGAGAACCCAGATTGTTGGGGCAATATGCTGACATTGTAAACCGCTTAGAGAGGGTTGCAAGCCCTGATAGGCGGTATATAAATACAGTGCTATTGCTATTGTCACTGGTTTGGGTTTTTGCCTTAGCCTTTGGTTTGGAGTCATAAGTCATGCCTTTCCTTTCTTCTTGGGAGTCATAAATAACACTCTTCTGGATTTAAACAAAGTCACCTAGTGCAGTATCTTGTTTCTGACTATGAAATCTTTAGAAAACCTTTAAGCAAAACAACATCATTTTCCCATTCTTACTTCTCAGAAAGTTGTCTGTTTGAAAACAGCTGAATGTGAGATCATGTACTTCTTATGCTGGCATATTGCACTAAGCAATTGTGCAACTTACTTGCTCTTTTATTGTATGACCCAAATAATTCTGTTTGTAAGCTATTTTATGGTTTAAAATGATATATGAATCCAGTCAGCTGTGGGCGTATTCATAATTGTACACAGTGTACGAACCGAGTAATTATCTGCATATAATAAAGCCCCAATGAATTCTTCTTTTTTATAAATTAGTCACTGAATTGGGAAAAGAGGGAAAATAAATATCATTTTATCCTGGCAGTCTTTTTCCCTCTGAATCACTAGTTGGATTCACACAATTACCAGGTCATGGTTTGGTTAACTTTGATTTAATTAATAATATTTGGATAGTTTTGCATGACACTAAGCCCTCTTATTTATACATCATAAAGTCAGGGTTCAAACAACATATAAAGTAAAAGGTAAACAAATCATATTACACGATAATGCATTGTATGCCCTGTTTCACAATATCTTCATCTTCTGGGTGATTCTACAGCCATATTGTAAGTGAGGTAAAAGCAGAGTGAGGGAGTTTAAAGGAGAAAACATCAGGCAAGAAGGGGTTGAGTTAGCATGACTTTTTCCACTCTTTCTTCTCTATTGCAAAACAACCCTTCCAGCAGATGCCTCACAAAGGAGAGGAAGCCTCTGGGAATTCATTATATAATCCTGCAGAGAAATGTGTAGTTTGCCCCTTGACTAATGAAACCTCTCCACCTAGGTGTTCCTAGCAGTGAAGAAAAGTCAATTTCACCCCTGATAAATGCCACACACTTTTGAATTCTAAACTTTACAACATGTAATTAGAGGGCTAATAAATCTTGCCTTAATGAGAAACAGCTGGTTGATATGTGGTGCCTTTAGGGTTTTCTTATACTTGGCATGCAATTTGGGGGTCTCTAGCATTAATTATGTTTTGAAAGAATAAAAGGATCAGGAAGCCTTAGCCAGTGCTGATATTTGCTCCCTGATTTATTTTTAAATTAGCAATGGTCTTGGATATTCCTTCAGGTCATGCAGGAGTCCTACCATCTCTTACTAACTGTGCTAATAGACCTTGTTTTCCTGGAGTGCTGTGTGT
Organism: Pseudoxyrhopus heterurus; assembly: GCA_032468235.1. NCBI lineage: Eukaryota > Metazoa > Chordata > Lepidosauria > Squamata > Pseudoxyrhopus > Pseudoxyrhopus heterurus. The sequence continues at coordinate 33,145 of JANHJO010001248.1, read as the reverse complement.
TGACCGCAAACCTCCAAAGACTGGATACTTCTGTGGCCGATGTCCAATAGGTCTATATGGGAATGGACGAATCTGCACAAAAGCATCTAGACCAGGTAACTTTCTTTCATTCAGGGTATCAGAGCTGCAGAACTGACCTAGGTAATTAATTTGTCAATATATGTTAATGCAACATCATAATCATTTCATTATAACAGGAAAAATATCAGAAACTATTAGTACTTCATCAACTGTTTTGTTTATAGCCCAGTACTACCTACCTATCTCTAGAATAATAATGATAATAGAAGCACAAGGATTGACAAAACTACATATGAGGATTAAAATAATTCATACCTCCAGAAACCAGATCTTTGTGGTTCTTTGAAAAATTAGTGTGGGGGATCATATGGATTTTGGGGAGCAAACTATTCTACCAGGATGGGGTAAGTGTTGTTTAAGCAACTGATTACTTACATTTTCCCATCAAAGCTGGAACTCACAGTTCAGAATCAATGATCGCTTTTAAATTAGAAAAGACAATTGATTTTCTGTTTTAAGCCCTGTAGAAATACAGTGACTGTTGTTTTATACAGTAGATTCCAAATTAGAAGGGTTCAAAAACTATTACATCAGTGTTGAGATAACTTGGGATTTGAAAACAGTTATATTTTGTTCAAGGAATACTGTCTGGAACTGAAGAAAAGGAGTTGTAGAATTGAAGGGAAAACTTCTAGGGCATTGCGACCAACTTTTCACTTGATGCGGGAATTAGAAAGCTAGAGCATCTGCAAATACACAAGTTCCTATCTTAATTCAATTATTATTGAATTAATAATTAATTCAATTATTGAATTCTTATTTACTGTCAAAATGTTTCTCCTACTGTTCAACTGAATTTTATCCTTCTGTAACAAATTCAGAGAAACATCTGGCTTTCAAATGTTACTAAATTCTCAGCGACCAAGGGTAAAGTTGTTCAGCAATATCTGAAATGCTACAGATGCTCTACTCCTGCCTAAGGATATTCAATCTAGTCCTTCTAGATCACAGGTGTTAAACTTGTTATGTCACATTGCCATCATGTGACATTGCGTGATGTTTTTCCCATTCGCAGAGCTAGAGTGGATGTGGCCTGCACATAACTCATCTAGCCCGTGGGCAACCAGTTTGACACCCCTGTGTAGAATCTAGATGAAACAACAAGGATACTGTTGGTATTTGATAGATCTTTACAGTATTTCACATCCTCAAACAGTATTTCACATCCTTGTATGCCTTTGTATTCTTATTTGTGGAATATAAAGCCACAGGATGAAAATCATAGCACAACGCATGCTTTGAGAATGAACTTAAAGTGCTTCCAATCTTAGGCAAGCAAAAAAAAATTGTCTTTGCTAAAGCACGCCATCCTTTTTTCAGTTTTCCACAGAGTTTGAAGAAATATGTGGCCGCTTTAGGAGTTGCATTAAATATAATGAGTTAAACAACTAGATCTTTTTTAATCTTATGCAGAAACCTTTGGGAAAAGGTTTGCTTTAATAAATTGCAAAGAAGTGCAGGGCCAATGCAAGTTCTAAAACTGTGCCTCCAAATCATTTTCAAAGCATGCAGAATGCTAGAAGACAATACACTTCCAGCTAACTTTTCCTAAAGCATTTCAAATTGAAACCTGTGTAGAAATACTCCATGCAGAATTGCAAACATGAAGTAACTCATTTCTTTAAAATCCAAGGAAAAAACTGACTGCTTTTGCTATTGTCAACCTTCCTTAGCTGCTCATTTATACTTCTTCAGGCTATAACTATACCAATGTCACCCTTCCATAAGTGAAGAAACAAATGGCAAGCAGCAACTTGTAATTAAAGCACTCAACCTCTCAGTAATATGTTGCATAAAGTCTGCCTTCAGGAGTTTCCAAACATCACATCTTTTACTAATGTGGAGAATGAATAGAATGCTGAAGAGAAGTCTTCCTATAATTGTAGACTGGAGGAATCAAAATGAGTGAGCTAAAAGATGGAGCCAAACAATTTTGTTTGCCCAGCTTTTTTTTTTTAAAAAAATCCTTCTTCCCAGTTCTTGAAGAATAGAGAGAATTTAGTCACCTTTCCTGTCAAGTTATGCCTAAAACAACTTCATCAAAGAGCCCTTAATTTATTTACTGAGAATTCAGGGGAAGGATTTATATAATTACTCAAGTTAGATTCCCTTCTTTCATTTCTTGCTATACAGTTTAATTATTTTGGAAAGGCAACACTCACTCCTGCTGCTTCAGCGTGCATCAAGATTAATGTCATTTTGCCATATTAATTAAACTCTTGACAAAATGGAAAGTTAGGCCTTCAAAAAAAAAAAAAACCTGAGGCTCAGTGATTCTGTCAGTGTTTCCGAGGGATTTTTTTTTTTTTTTGCTCAGAGATAAGATTATGACTCATATGTACAGCCAGTAAAACAAATCATTTGGATGGACACTCCTCTATAATGTATGGTTTTTCCCCTACAAATAGAAACATTTATCTGTTTAAGCAGGAAAAAAAAATCCATGAAGTCATTCCTCTTGTCATATACTATATGGAGTAAAGCTGCAACTGACAGAAAAATGTCACTACCAGACATAAATACAATCATTTGGAACTACAATTTGCATTTCTTCTTTCTTCATGACAGGGGGCGAATGCAAATTTATGTATTATATAAATATTTATATCTTCCCTCTAGTGCTTATGTTCCATTCAGAACAGCGTACAATATTTAACATCAATTATAAAATGCATTCTAGAAATTGATAGAGCATCCCAGTGTCAGGGGGTGAGGGGGAATGCACATTGTGGTGTCATTGTGATTTGTACCAGATGCCTGTGTCTCCTCTATCTTACCTGGTTTATATCTCTGTTGATACTTTTAAGCAGTGTTTCAAAATCCAAACAAGGGGGTTTTTTGGTTGTGGAAGTAAAAGAGAAACAGTTCTCCGTGCTACATACGAAGATTAATGAGAATGCATCCTTAATCCCTGATATTTTTATATAGATAAAAATAGAGAGTAAAACAAATGCTCACAAGGCACAATAAATAAAAAGCCAAGGCATCAAACATCTTTCTCAAACTGATTCTAAGGGACAACTTGAATCACTGTAATTTAGTATCCCCAAATCTGTCCTACACAAGTAGTCCTAAATAATGCCATATTTGATGTTATCAAATGCTACTCATAAATCAGTGTACCAACAAGAACATATTCTTTCTTATGTAGTTCTTCATAAAGATCAGAAGAAAGATCAACCAGGGATGTTTCAGAATATAAACTGGGTCTGAAGCAGACTGGAAACAGAGTTTGTATCATCTGTAGGGTCTTTGGCACTCTCTGAGCTTCGTGGTTTTCTTCAGATGTTTCTTCCAAATGTGCTTTTTTCAGGAGGCAACTGGACTTTCTTGTTTTTTTCTTGAAGACCTCATCCAAGAAGCTTCTTCAGATCTGACAGAATAGTGGGGAATGGAAGGATTTATATTCTTGCAGACAGCTGATCATTTACATCCTTTTAGAGGGTCATTGAAGCACTTGGAGGTTTATCTGTGTCCTCAGGGTGGTGGTTATAGAAAAAATACTCATCTAAAATGCAAAATTCCAAATCCAGTACTATCTAGCAAATAATTTTGGAAAAATTGCCAGGAATAATCATCACTTTCAGGTTACATTTAATTTAACCCACTTAAAATTAAGTTGCTTCCACCTAGGCAACAGCTACTAAAATCCAGATACTTTAAAAAAAAAGAAAGGAAAAAAGCTACAGAGGTTTTCTACAGAGTATTCAGTGACCTAGATATAAAACCCAAAGGTAGATAAGATGGGAAGAATATTTTAGATAATGAAAAAGATAAATTATTTCCAACCTAGCTGATTCATACAGTCCATCAATATAGAATTCATTATGCTCTTCAGATCCAGATAATATATTAGCGAGCAAGGTAGCTCAGCAACACAAGACCTGTGATTTCTAAGCTACAAAATCATGAGGAAAAGGCCAATTTTACAGACCTTGAATAATATTTGCATTCAGTTGTAACATCTGCACACATTATATCCATTTCCTAATAACTTTGTTGGTTAATAGGTAAGATAGTGTGTAGAAAAAAAAATTGGCTAGCATACAGGTAGTCCTCTATGTATGACCACAATTGAGCCCAAAATTTCTGTTGTTAAGTGAGTCATTTGTTAAGTGAGTTTTGCACCATTTTACGATCTTTCTTGCCTCAGTTGTTAAATGAATCACTGCAATAGATAAGTTAGTAACACAGTTGTTAAGTGAATCTGGCTTCCCCGTTGACTTTGCTTGTCAGAAGGTCACAAAAGGTGATCACATGATCATAGGACACTACAACCATCATAAATATGAATTAGTTGTCCAGCATCTGAATTTTGATCACATGATCATAGGTATGCTGCAAAGGTTGTAACTGTGAGAAACAGTCATAAGTCACTTTTTTCAGTGCTGTTGTAACTTTGACCAGTCACCAAATGAACTGTTGTAAGTTGAGGACTACCTGTATAAGCTTTATGAGGTCACATTATGTATCTTTAAAATGGCAGTCCATAAATGTGATGAATTATATGTTTTCTTTACAACAATAACTTAAAAGATTCTATCCAATTTCACAATTGCCAACAGGGACCCTCAGTGGCAAACAAAATAACCAGATTTTAGACCAGGATAGTATTTATGAAGGGCTAAATTGGATATGATATCAGGAAATCTGGTTATCTGAAACCACTCCTTGTTTTTCACTTGTTATTTGGATTCCAGATCCTTTAAATAGGCACAACGTATCCACACTTACCTGGTATTAATTTTTGTACATCCAGCCATCCATTTCTTTTATTTCCATTCCAACATAAAGAAAGAAAAAGAAAAAAAGTTACTATAGATTGTTCACATGCTTGAATATCTGAAAGAACTATACAGACATACAGTATTTGTAAAACTATTTATATTTACCCATTTTTTTGAAAGAAAATAATAATGTGAAAACATTTAAAAATGATTTTTAAGGCCATTGTTACAGTTCATCCATGAAGTTGTCTCATCCCCATGACTGAAGATGGAACACAACGGGTTGTAAATCAAATAAGCACACAGTATCTCAGAGATGGGGGAAATCAGTTGCACTTCTGCATATAGTTAGGAATATTACTAACAGACACTTCTGGAAGTTTGCACCTATATCAAATTTGCTTTCATTTTTGCCTGGTATAAATCAATGTTGACATAAATAATACAACTGGCATACATGTTTTACCTACAAATTTCTTTCAAGTGAAATCCTTTCAGTCTCCAGGATTTATTTATAAAGAAACAAACTAATACAACAAAGGACTCAAGGCAAAAAGCATTAAGACAAAATCAAACTAAATCATGCTAACCCAAGACTATTCTTTTGTCATGACTCATATGTCTTGCAAAGTAATTACATTTTTAAAGCTCTCGTAAACAGTGGAAAGATAGGGTCATTCCTAACCTTGGGAAAGGCATAGCATTCCAAAGGGTAGGGACCCTTTCCGTGATCACATGGGGCTGGTAGAAAAAATGATCCCTGAGTTAGTTGGATGCCAATAAATGAAGTGTTTAAATGTGATAACAAACATTTTGAAGTGGATCTGGAAGCAAAGTCAAAGCCTGTGTAATGGCCATCAACTGGAATCTGTTAATTACAGTTATCAGACCCACTTTTGCACTGTCTTCAAAGGCAGCCAATGCTTAGTACAAAGTAATAAAGATATGAATTATTCCTGCCAGGAAAACTCAGACTTGAGAGTTTTCAGAACTGATAGTAAAGTGAAAGGAAAGGGAACCAAAGACAGACAATACTGGATTAGGACAATCTGACCCAGCTGAATGTGTATTGTAGAAACTTATATATACACACATATACAAAATAGATAAAAACTGATAGCCTAAGATTATGCGAGAAAGTAACAGAAAGTGGGCAGGATTGCTTTAGGAAAATCTGGATGGAATCTGCATATGCTAATAGGATAATAGAAATCATTATTACTTTTGAAGCAATTGCAATTTAGAATACAGATAATCGACATACAACCACAATTGACCCCAAAATTTCTGTTGCTAAGCAAAACATTTGTTAAGTGTATCTTACCCCACTTTATGACTTTTGTTAAGTGAATCGCTGCAGTTGCTAAATTAGTGACATGGTTGTTAAGTGAATCTGGTTTCCCCATTGACTTTGCTTGTCAATAGGTCACAAGAAGATTATCACATGACCTTGGGACACTTCAACCTTCATAAATGTGTGTCAGTTGCCAAGCATCTGAATGTTGATCACATGACCATCACATGATCACATGATGCTGTAGTGGTTGTCAGTGTGGAAAAAATGGTCATAAGTCACTTTTTTTCACTGCCATTATAACTTTGAAAGGTCACTAAATGAACGAGGACTACCTGTATTTCTCATTGGAATTAAGTGAAACTCAAGTTATTTGCAATATATTTCATTTAGCTTTCATTCTTTTTTTATTGGAAGAAGTGTAATGATGCTCTTTGGGGAGAAAAAATGATGGAATTTCTTCCACAATATGTTCTTCTGCATCTTTGTTTGCCTATGTCAGAGAGAAAGATTGAATCTCTTTGAGTGTAGCTCATCTATATGTGTCAGTATCATACTGTTTTTTAGCCAGGAGGAAGAATCTGACAGTGCCGGAGACATAAAATAAGAATGGCATTTTATTAATTTCTCTGTGTTTTGTGTGAGCATTTGAAAGGGAGCCTGTGAAAAATTCTTTAGTCAAATATAATGTTACAATTATATTGGTTAGGTCAGCAGCCAGTCCAACGTGCCATGTCTGAAAAAAGATTATTCAGGCATTCTTTCACTTGTGGGATTATAGTTATAAGGAATTACAGTAAAATTATGTGCCCTGGCACTGGGATCATCCTTCACTGGCACTACTTTTCATGCTATCTGTAAAGGGGAAATAAAGTGAATGCATACAAGTGTAGAAAGTTAGCACCCACCCCTCTCCTAGAAGAATGAAATATTCAAGGAAATATTAAAAAAACAGAATATTATATTTCCCTGGTTGAGAAAAAGAGAGACACGTTTTTAAAGACAAAGCAGCTTCCTGCAGCTCCCTGCCCCCACTTCAGCTCCAGGGTGATGGGATTACTACATGGCCTTCAGGACATGATAGGATTAGCCCTCTACCCATCTCACCACATGGCACCTGGGAAGATTGCATCACCCAGCAGGATTCAACCAAACTTAGCACAGAGGCAACCTATAAAGCTAGCTATGACCCCTGACAGCAACCAATCAGGATATTCTTCCCATGCCCCAAGAAGTTTAAAGCTTAGAGAGGGCATAAAACCTAGGGACTCTCAGCATCTCTGCCCTTTTTGCGCAGGATCTCCAAGGCATGTGATCCTGTTCATCAATAAACCTGCTTTCCAAGGCACTTCCATGAATCCAGTGTCTTTTTCCCCACTTGGAACTGAACCCAGAAGGATATTTTTTCCAACACAAGTTTGAATCCCATGTTCATATCTACTGGTAAACATGCTAATCTTGGTTGTGATTTGAGTTTGATTTTTTTATTTCCTCTGTGTCCAGCATGCCCTTTAGTAGAAGTGAATGATTTAAATTTTATGAACAAAGGATACAATTAAAAACTTTACTCTATTGGTATTCTTCCCACTTCTTCTTTCTAGTGTCTTTCCAACTTACCTGGCTAATGTGCACGTTAATTTAATTAAGCTTAAAATGAAAATAATTTTGATGGATTGTTCCTTCCTTGGAAAGCACCATGGGTAGTTTCTTAATGAATAGATAATGGAATATTATATACCTGTTTTGTGTAATGTAGCATGTACATGTCTATCAATAAAATAAAAGATTTATTCCCTACATCTTTTTTAATGCAGTTCCTCTCATATTCAGTTTTATAGATTTGTTCTAAGTGAATACATTTACTACAGATGTGCTCACTGTTCCTGTGCAGTACAGTTATGCATTAATACAAATTTATATAGGTTTTTTTTATCTTTGTGGAAATCTATAAACTGAATTTCATCCATAAAGATAACAAGGTTAGAAAAATAGAAATATGATATAATTACCATAAAATTTAAAATAACAAGTATAAAAACTGAAATCAATTGATAAAAATATATTAAAATAAGAATGTGTAGGTGAAAAGGAATGCTATGATTTGGTAGCAAAGAAATAGCATGATCTGCCATCAGTCTTTCTTGGAAGGACACAATCAGGATGAGAGCTCAGCGGTCCTCTAATCTGTAAATCTATAACTATAGATCTCACTGAAAAATAAAGGATTGGCAAGTTGATCTAAGAGGAAGCAAATTGTTCAGGGGTTTAAAATTAAATCAGTGCCTTGAATTAGCCTTGAGAATGAAAAATTAGCTACTGTTTTTTAAAGGAACTTGTATAAGTTTGCTAGTCCAAAGTTTAATTGCAAATGAAAGGTCTGAAATGTAAGCCAAAAGAAACAAATCTTAGTCTCTTCGTTGTCCCAAAAGTGCTTTTTCAAAAGGGAAATGGACTTTGTTTTTTCCTGTTTGTTCCTAGAAAAAATGAAGTCCAGTTACCTTTTGAAAAAGCACTTTTGGAACAACCATGACTTGGATGACTGAGAAACTCCATAAACATTTAGTCTCTTGTTTGTTGTGGGTGCAAAGAAAAGTAGGAATCAATTACTTTCTAGTAAAATGGACATAATGAAAGAAGTTTGGGAAAAATTGTGCAACGTTCTCAATGAATGTGATCTGGAGGTCCTCTATTAGGTGACTTAAATGGGTGGGGGGGAAACAAGAAGAAGGAGTACAGAAAAAAATTGTTGGATGATTTGGAGACACAAGAATATATGAGAATGGTGATTATTTAGTTTCTTTATCCCAAAGGTGTTATTTCAGGAGGCAACTGGACTTTTTTGTTTTTTCTTTTGAAGATGTTTCCCTTCTCATCCAAGAAGTTTCTTCAGCTCTGACAGGATAGTGGGAAATGGAAGGATTTATACTTGCAGACAGCTGGTAATCTGCATCCTTTTAGACTAGAGGGTCATTGAAGTACTTGTGTCCTCAGGGTCACCTGAATAGTGCTCATGGTTCCTATAGTCTGCAATTTTTTCCTCTGGAAATCCATTCCTACTCCCGCACCATTTAAAGGATGTTTACCCCAAATTTTATAGCTAAAAGATTGGGATGAACAGATGTGCTACAGTAGTCTAACCTGGAGATTATGAGGGTGTAAATTACTGTGGTCAGATCCCCCCAGTTCAAGTATTGGTGTATCTGGCCTACAGCCCAAAGGTGTGCAAAGGCCCTCCTAGCCACAGCTG
>JANHJO010001244.1:226403-241925 GCA_032468235.1 Pseudoxyrhopus heterurus | reverse complement strand
GAGCTGGTGGGATTCGATCAGCCAAACTGCTGATCTGCTGTACTGCAGTACAGTGATCTTACCACTTGAGCCACACATATATCCCCAATACCTATACTTTATCAACAACATAAACATTTTCAAACATTTCTGTTATATCATAAATACTAACCAAGCTTAACTATACCCTATCCCCCCCATACCAAAAAAAGAGCTGAAAATTAGAGATCTCTACAAGTCAACAATTTTGCAAAATGAGAGGGACAAAGCACAAGACATTCCTTCACCCCCTCCTTTATTTGGCAACTCACCTATTTTGCGGAAACTACTTTTGTCTGCAGCCAACAAATGAGAGAGGTGTCGGGCAAATCCCTTGAACAAATCCTGCCAGGTAAGAGATAAGAGAGCAGAATAAGTGTAGTGGAATGCAATTCCCTCATTAACCTCTAACTCTGGTGCTCCTATGCAAGACAAAGTAATTGATGCCCAGCTGGGCAGCCTTGTAATTAAGGTGCTCTGTTTATCATACAATAGAGAACGCTCTATCTGTGATTCAAATAGAAGGTGCATGTGCAAACAATTAGATATCACAAGTCAAGGCTGTGAAAATCAAATCCATGTTCTGCTAGATCAGGGATGGGCAATTAATCTTCCCAAGAGCTCACATGAGAAACTGGGACTGGGTGAAGAGCTGAACTGATTTGATGTCCTCAAACTCCATCACCTCAACGCCTCGGATTGCTTCATTTAAGGGGCGAGTACTATGCAGGAGCAGAAAAGTGCTATGTCTCGTCACCCCTCCCACCTCCCCCTGCAGCTGCCAACTGACTGAAGGAGCGAGCGCAGGGCAACTGCACAGACTTGGACCTGACTTGGCTTTGTCTCCTGCTTATTTATATTTGATTTCTAAGTTCCAACTGACCTCATGTGGGCTGGACAGGGACAGCCAAAAGCCAAAGGTGGCCCAGGGGCCATAAAACACCCAGGCCTGAATTAGATGCTTATAATTACCAATATAAGAGTATAATAGTATTAGATCCAGGGATCTACAAGGGATTTGGATTTTTTAATTTTGAGAATCTGTCTTACAAAATGACTCCCCTTAATGAAGTAGCCAGAAGGCACATTGGGAAGTTGCTCCCTGCCAACCACTCAAAACTTCCAGTGTTTTCTACCACTTGATTTATCTTTGCCTTTTTCTCCTGAGGAGTTAGGTAGGCATACCTACGAAGCACAAGGTTAAGTCACCTGCCATTTTTATTTTCTAAGAACTATAATAGACCCCAGAAGCATTATTGGAAATAAAACAGATGCTTTGCTTTGATCCATGCTAGATAGAGTCTGGTATGTGCTAAAGGAGGTATCACTAGATATATCAGCATTTTGCATATTTAAAATGAATAAGCAAGCAATATATAGGTTGTTCCCTATCCAATAGATTGTGCTGGACCGACTCCAACTCATAGAGGCCTTTACTGGGCATACTGCAGCTCTTTATCCTTGTGGTAGAGTAGCAAGTTTAGAATTCAACATTTTTGTCCTGGTAAGAAAGCAAAATAGCTCTAGTGATGTTACCATTCTGATTAAATGAGCAGTCACCCGTAAGTGAGATCAGAAGAACAGCTGAACAAGATGTAAGAGGCTCATGCAGACATCAATGCCTTGAAGAGGAATAATCTGCTGACGTACATGCATGTTCCTCAATGAATGAAAACTACAACCGAGAAGGCACTTCCAGGCAGTGGGCTTCTAAGTGATGATGTGCAAAACATTTATATGGTGAAAGGCTCCGGCCTTGAAGTGGGCTGTTCAACCATGGGAGTGTTCTGACGTCGCAACAAGACACTCAAGAGCAGGGGTGTCAAACTCATGTCGTCATGTTGTCATCACGTGATGTATCGGGACTTTTCCCCCCATTCGCTAAACTGGGGGTGGGGGTGGCCACAGCATGACGCATCTGGCCTACAGCCCTGCTCAAGAGGGCTCCAATTTGTTAAACTGCTTGTGGAGTATTTGGAGAAGCCCATGTTGAGGTCAGATCAGTTCTGGATCACATGAAACGTTTTGTTCTAGGGTGGAACATTTTGTGATGTCACAATTCGCACGTCCCTACTTGCTACAACCATACTTACCTACCCCAAAACACTGTTGCTATTTTATATTATTCCCCCTGAGTGCGTTTTGTTAGAAGTTGATAGAAGAAATGGGGAAAGACAGAAAAATTATAAATGGAGGACAGTGCTGTCTGCTCATAAAGAAAGCAAGTTAAATACACGCAATTGTTTGAAAGTGTGTGCTTATTTCACTGGAATACAGTGGCAGGAAAAAATAATAATAACAAGCTTAGCTCTGTCCAGCACTGTCCAGCTATGTCCCATCCCACCCTACAGGACAAAGGACTAAGATGACACGACTGTGGAAATTTTATTTCCCATGCATTTCCTTAGATATCGTCTGCAACAGCATTTAATTTCATACCTAACTTTTGTGTCACCATGGAGGCTTTAACCGATCGGGAAACATAAATCAAACAGAGGAGGACGGGGGGACGGAATTAAATAGTTCATAACCCACCTTAGATGCAAATTTCCCATTTTTGTAGAAAGGAGTCAAATATTTTACAACGATATCTGCTGTTTCCTTAAGCGACAATGTTTTAGAAGGTGGCTGGATGGCTCTCGTGGTCCCTTCTTTATCATCCTGTGATAAATTTGGATCAAAAGTGACTTTCTTTTTTGCCAGCATACCAGCTTTCCCCTCTGACTGTGACAAAATGGAGGACTTGTTCATCATCCGTAACTTTTTTTCAGCAGGGCTCTCCAAGTCCTGGAAGGCAGAAACAGAAATCCTTTAAAGCAACTTTACATGACTAAACCTAAGCAGCCTTCCTGAAATACAAGAAATATTTTTTTGTCCATATGATTTACAACTTAAACCCTCAACATTGCATATCTCAAGAGGTGATAATGTGATTTGATTTCTTAATTCAAGAAGCAGAAGGAAAAAACACCTTATTCTTTTTTTGTATCCTTATTAAAGTTTGAAAGAAAAAAAGATGGAAAATAGCAAGAACTAATTCAGTATGTAAAATAAAGAGGGGGGAAAAGATAAGAAAAAGAGAAAACCAAAAGTGCAAAACAAAAGTTATAAAAATGTTAAGTAATGCCATAATGACAGAGTAAAAGCTGAATTTTCATTTGTACTTATCACAGTCGTAAAAGAAAATAGGAAGTCACTTCTTCTCAAACAACTTATTCCCACATGGAACAAGGTGTCTCTCCATAACAACTCACAACTCTAGAACTCAGTAAGAATCTTTTTGTATGCCTGCATATATGGATGTGCAAAATTCACAGAGGGCAAAGGGGGGGGGGAGGAATGATTTCATGGATTCACAAACTTGGCAGGGAGATAGCTGTGATGAACTCACACTAAAAGCTAAGAAATCATTGCTCTTATACTGTAAGCTCAAAATGGAACTGCAAGAGAAGTTTTACTGACACACACACATCCCACTACAGACTATCCATTGTAGTTACCACAGCATTACTTTCTCCAATCTTTCTAAAGCAATGTAGCTCACTCCCAATGAAGCTAATCTTAAATGAACCAAAAGCATGTTAATCATCTGGACAGGGTTTCCTTAGCACTTAAAAAAAAACACTCTAAGGAATGTCAGAACACTTTCATTTAACAGCATTTTTAGCTTAGTTTTAATTATTTAATGGTACTAATGTGCAGCAGAACACATTTTAATGTTACTTAAAATTTTCGTTAAAAACAATAAAAAATAAAAATGGCAATAATCACAAATGGTATTTCACTAATTCTACACAGTTATGACAAGAAAAAAAACCCAGTAACACTGACAGATACAACAAGAAACAATATAAAATTTTGTGAAGCAGGTTCACAAAACCAGTTTCTTTTTAAAATATCTTATATTTTCACTTACATTTTTAAAATAGATATTTTAAATTATCTAATATTTCCACTTACTGATATATGAAGGTTCATTATATAATTAATCAGGAAGGTCACTATCAAAAAAGTGTGAAAAGTGTTAACGGCTTTTTTAGTTTTAGTTTCTTTTGGAAATAACGCAGTAATATCTTGTTAAATAACTTTTATAAACAAAAGGTACAATGGAAACCTCTTCAAGATAGAGACAGAAATTTGGCAGGCCCAATGAAACACTGTAACATAATATTCCTTTGTTATCTATATTTCTCAACGAAGATGCATCAGCATCTCAAAGATATACACTCATCAAAGGAAATTATCATGACTTTTCTGAAGCCTGGTTCTATCCTCATTAATAGACTGAAGCAAAGGATCAAACAGATATCCAGGAACACAAATTAACAAGCACAAAATCTTCAGTGCTAATCACATCTCTTCCTCTACTCTGTTTGATCCTTTGCTTTAATTTGGACCAAACAAAAGCAACAAGACTAACAAAGACTTTTTTGTCTACATATCTTCTAAGGCAAGATGTCATATTAGCCATTGCCCACTTTCTGCTATTTACATGATCAAAAGAGGACAGTCTTTGTTCGAGAAAAATAAATGAATACTAATTACTCATTAAAAATAGAAACAGTCAAAAATAACCAAAAGCACGTCAGTTCCCAAGTATGACGTTAGCACTGATTTGTGCATCACTAAAATGCAATGCAATGAAACCAATATAGTGTTAGCATTAAACTCTAGAATCAACCCACTCAAAATCCTGTTTGTGTTGATGGACATTTTTATTATTTTTCTGGCTGCTGTGTGTTTTATTTTCTGTATACGTATATACTATATACAGTCTTTCTTCTCTCTTTCCCCACTCATAGTCATGTACTTCGGATGCATGATCAATTAATTTAATTAATTAAGTCAGCTAGCCTTAATTAATGTCACTATCATTTGGTGGTTAGCACTAGAGACAAATTCTATAAAGAAGAAACTGACTTCTTCATGTATTTATCAATTTATTAAATTGCCACCTGAATCTTAGTTGGCCTCGCTGCAAATGTCATTTGGGAACTAGTTCAGGCAAACAGATATCATCTCACTTGCTACTTCCTATTCCTTCACTCCTATATTCCTGTCATCAAATCTCAGGCCCAACCCTCTATATGCCTCTCTTTGCAGCGTGTTCTCCTCCCTCCCTCCCTCCCTCCCTCCCTGTGTGTGTATATATGGATGGATGGACAGACAATTTTAATAAAATATAACTCACTTCAGCCGGTCTTTTTCCATTAAGATTTTCACAATTATTGGTTATATCTTCTTCAACCAAAGATTCAGCCCTTCAAGAAAAAAGGTACAACAGATACATCTTGTAAGAATAATGTTACATCTTTATGGAGACAGAGGAAATGCCTGAAATTAGCCTACACTTAGATCTCCAATATCTACATACTGAGCTATCCTTCTGCTCAATTTCACTCCAAATACTGGGCTGAGGTTTAGCTTTTTCACCTTCAGTTGTACTCATATAACCTGTGTCAACTCTCAGGATGAGCAACATGCTTAAATTCAATTGCTTCCCCAACATGATCTACTACAATCTCAAATTTGACTGGAGAAACTATAGTTGACTCGTTGCTTCTATTCAACTGCCCGTTATCTATCCTAACTTCAAAAAAGGTAGTAGCTGAGAGGCAAAGAAAAACATATCTCACTTTAGCTTTTCAAAACTTGATCCCGAGCATGAGTACTCTCTCCCTAATCTTTGACTGCTCAAAGGCATATGTTCTTCTATATTCTTGGATTCCTGCTCTTTTTGGGGGGATGAACTCATTAGTTCTTCCTTAAAGACAGTATCAGTTTCCGGAGGTTCAGCTTTCTCTTCATGTGCTCTTCGGGAGGGAAACTGAGGCAGTTCATTGAGACAGTTGATTTTCTTTTCTGCCAAATCAATTTCTGAAGCCTTGGCTTTACATCCTGCTTTGGGGACGGAGAAGAATTTGGAGATGTTCTGAGACTCTTTCCTAGCTGCTTCTGCCAACAGCAACTGCTTCTTAGTAGGTTTTCTCATTTCATGACTAACCGCTAAGGAGGTGACAGCCTCAGCAGCCTCATTCTGTCCTTTCTTTTCAGGGGATTCACCACCATTTTTGCATATTTTGTTGGTTGCTTCCTCCTTATCCTCAAGAATGTCATCCATATCCAAAGGCTTGGGACCACAGCTACTGCCCTCCTTCCAGTCTGAGCCAATTTCCTCTTTTATAACATTAATGCCATCTCCTTCCTTAGCAGATAGAACCTCTGAAGCAGACTGGAACATGCCAGACATCCTTCGAAATCCAATCCCCATTCTCTTGGGTTTGAACTGGGGGAAAGAGATGAAATATAGTTACATTTCTAAAACATTTGAATTTGTCTATGAAAATTTGAAATCAAAAGCACAATCATTTGAGATATTTGTTTTACTTCTAATGCATGCAGAGCTTCTAATACACTGCCTTCACAGGAAACATTTTTAAAAATTCAGGGAAATATTCAGAGATGAATCTGCCTTGAAAATAGCCCATGTTGAATTCTATAGCCCAGTCAAATATCAGGACCACAGGAAATGTTTTATATTTTGTATTAGGTCATAAAATGTTTTAGAAAATTTGCCAAATTTCAATTTCAGGGGAATTATGGGTTTTGAATGCACTCTGTAAATTATCCCATTTGGGGTACTTTGGTTCAAAAATGGTTCCATATGACGCACAATTTTGGCCAGTTAAATTTACAGACAGACAAACAGGAAAATTTAATAGTAATATACTGGACAACATGTGACACCCTTGTGTCATCCTAGGAAGTTATTTCCTTATTAGATTTCTCAAAGCCCTCAATGAGAGAACTAACGTACTACCTTCACTGGAAAAATTGGGATACATTCAGAGATATGTATCTGCCTTAAAAATAGCCCATGTTGAAGTGTAGAGCACAGTCATACAGGAAGCCCAGGAAATATTTTATGACATTTTGTATAATGTCATACACTGTTTCATGTTAATTTTTATGTCATAAAATGTATAAAATTTGCTAAATTTCAGTTCTACGGGAACCAGGGATCCCAGATTTTGGATGCATTCTAAAAGTTAGCCCACTTGAGGTACCTTATTTCAAAAAGTTTTGCCCTATGGTGTACCATTTTGGCCAGTTCAAGGTTACAAGAAAGAGAATTGTAGTAGTACATGGATAGATATTTTTCCTATACGGCAAGTGTCTATGGAGATTCTCAGTCATCCAGGTCATGGTTGTCTTAAAGGTGCTTTTTCAAGAGGCAACTGGAATTTCTTGTTTTTCTTTGAAGATGCTTTGCTTCTCATCCAAGAAGCTTCAAGAGAGCTGAAGAAGCTTCTTAGATGAGAAGCGAAATGTCTTCAAAGCAAAACCAGAAAGTCCAGTTGACTTTTGAAAAAGCACCTTTGGGACTATATGGCAAATATAACAGAGACTTCTGAAAGCTCAAGGTAATTATGCATCAGACAAAATCTGTTGCAAAACCACCTACCCAATAATGAATTATAAACAAAAAGTTTATAACACTTACAGTATTCACTTTGGATGCTTGACAGAAGACGTCATCATGTGTAGTAGTTGGTTCACCTTTCATCTTGGGGTAGTCACTGATTCCCAAGTCTGGGTTGGCGTACAACTCCCCATTTTGGGAAGCTTTGTTAATTTCTGTGACCTTTATTGAAAAAAGGAACAGAGTAAAGAGGGTTATCCAGAGGATTCTGTCTCTGGTACTGTATTGTGTTTGTTTCAATATACTAGTCCTCATTTAGTCTAAATAGTAATCAGCATCGGAATTTCCACTGCTAACTGCCACAGTCACAAGGTGCAATGTCATGTCACTGCACTGCTTTGTGACAGAACGTTTGGCACTTCTGGTTGCCATTATTAAGCAAATCACTGTGGATGTTAAGCAAGGACTTTACGTGGTCACTACCTGTGACCTCCTGCTGGCTTCCCCATTGACTCTGCTTGTAGGAAGCCAGGAAAGAAGGTTGCACATGGTGAACCTGTTATTGTGGGATACTGTGGCTGACCTGAGTACAAGCATCAGTCATAACTATCACTTGTTCAGCACTGTCATAACTTTAAATGGTTGCTGAATGAGTGGCTGTTAAGCAAGGGTTATCTGTAGTTGCAACAAGCAGGAAATCCATGTAAGGAAATGTCGAGGAATTAGACTTTTCTTATACAAACCAATTAATGTAGCATTACCATCATTCCCGATCAGGTTCTAACTATCTAACCTGGATTAACCTTCAACTATTCTTCCCTTGTCTGAACTCTCATTCAAATCTCTTGAGCACAGATAGCATGGACTTTTCTCCCCCTATTTTGTCCAAAATAAAGTTCTTACTTTACAATGATTCATTCAAGGTAGATGCACCCCCCCCCCTTTTTTTAAATGCATATCCTATCCAAAGCTTAAATATAGGAATGTGAGAAATTAACAAATAAAGGAACAAAATCTTTAAAACAATAGTGTTCAGTGAATTATGGGACAAATTTAAGTTCAAGTTGTTCTTAAGATTCCACTGTAGTGCCAAACAATCAATGCAAGAAAGGGCAATCCACAATTGGGACAGGATCTCTACCATCACCCTCTGAGAGTGGGGCAATTTCAAGGAGAAGGTAGCAGACCTTTAGATGCCTGTCTTTCAAGCCACTTATTTGAACTTATCTGAAATGAAGCGAGATTCTGGAAATTACAGAGGAGTGCTAGACGTTAAGTGCAGAATTGTTACTAACTTTTGCTCAATGGTGCTTCTTCTCTACCTCTGAAAGGAAGATTTGCCCCTGAAACTGACACTTATATACACATCAGATTCTTACAAAGCACGTATGTCAAACTTTCCACGTCACATTGCCGTCACATAACATTTCACGAAGTTTTTTCCCTTTAATCGTTTGTGAAGTTTTATTCTGTTGCTGCAACCATATAGCTTTAAAGAAGGGCTGCTCAGAAATGAATGAGGGACAGCTGTACTGCTGACACAGACACTGCAGATTATTTCAAAGCATACATTCTTGAAAAGATATTCAACTGTGATGCAATGCTTGATCTAAAAACTGCTACAAATCTGATTATTATTGAATCTGCATTCTGTTGAAGATCTACATACTGATAGGAGTGACAACAGCATTTTCCAGTAAGTCAACAATAAACACACCACCTTTTTTATTTTATGACCATATGTTTCAAGAAATCCAGATATCAGAGAGACCTCTGGCTCACAATGTTAATCTCCACAACTGTTTATTACCTTTTTTAGAACTGATGCCTTGTATAGGTTTGCCATCTTACTGGTCCGGAAAGCCTCATATTCCATCTCTACAGCACATGCTAGAAGACCTGAACTAAAACAGACCCATAGTTTGAGCAGCAGTGGCCAAAGGCATTTCTCCAAATACAAAGGAAATGCTCCATATTTTCTTATAAGAGGTGTCATTGTAGAATCCACATTGCGACAGTTGGCAGTTTCAAATTATTGCCTGAGTGCAAAAATACTGGTAACAATTGACTATTCTTCCCCAAATAAGGAGACAAAAAACAGTAACTCAAAGTTATACTTTTCCTTTCAATATTTCTAGTTATTGCACAAGTACCTGCCTATTTCTTTTTGCAGTATGGTGTATTTTTATAGTACATTGCTATCCTCTGGTGGAAACAAAGGGAATTGCAGTATTTAGATCACAGAAGAAAAGGTGCAAATATACTTGGGTCATTCAGATAATCACATTCAGGTAAGAAAAAAAGTTTACCCAGTAATACAAGAACGACCACATAACTGCATACTTGGATTCCAACAATGGCATTTGCTGGAGAACCAACATAGTCATCGCTAAGAATATGCATATTTAGAACTTTAACTTGAAGCATGATGACATTTTGTGTGACTTGTGCAAATACTCTTAAATTTTTCCATGGTTCAAAATATGGCAGAGGTATGCAAGTTTACTCATTTATAGACTGCCTTTCAAGAAGAAAAAGAAATCCCAGGGCAACTTTAGAACAAAAATAGCAATAGAAATAGCACAAAAAAATTCCCACAGAAGTTATTTGTTTCCTTAGCTCTTTTAAGACTAATAGGAAATCTGGCAAATCAACATATTGGAATTTGAAACTGATACAAATGTGTGTGTGTGTGTATTCCTTCCCTATCCAAAAATTTCACCTGCATGTGTCCCTTGCAAGGGCCGTGAAGGGAAGGCTGGATAAAACTACAGGGAACAGCCGAAACTCTTATACATAGTAGCTCTTCTATGTAGTCCTTCTATGTAATATAGAGCTCTTATATTTGGTCTGCATCTGTGCCCTTAACTTGTCTGAGGGCAGGGAGAAAAAGGATCCAAAGGGAGCTCTGGGACTCTTCCACCAAATTGGATTAGATCTACCTATCTGTGACTGGTGCTGCTTGCCGGTTGGTGTCCAATGCTTCTTCCAGCATCCTAAGGCAGTGTTCTCGAGCCTAAAATAAAAAGAGGACATTTGGAAGTGTGTTCCTTGCCAAAAGTGTAACTTAATGTATGTGCAGCAGGATAATTTCCAGGATCATATCTATCCTGCTACCCTAATAATTGTTCCAGGAGTTGGGGTTACAGCATTACAGGCAAGGTCTATGTTTTGCTTATTAAGCTTTTTCTTTAAAAAGATGAACCCAGGCCTAAAATGAAGTAAGAAAGAGCCCAATACAATAATCGTTTGGTGTATTCATCGAAATCAGGATACTTATGACAAACTGCAATATCATCATTAACTGATTTTTTAAAACATGTTTTAGGGCATAAATAAAAAGGTTTCACAGAGTTGGGATGATAAGGACTGGAGAAGTCAATACCATGATCTAAACAGCTAAGGCAAGTTTTTAAAAAAAAAAATCAGAAAAAGAAATACAAATTTATTAATGGAACTCTGAAAATACATTTAAAGCACTCCCTGGACATTTTTTTTTGGTGGGGATTACAGAATGGTTTCTAGATCATTCATAAAGTTCAAATAAAGCACAGGTACTAATAAAAAAACAACCGTGAAGACATTTTAAAGCTATAAATCAATACCTGTGTGTGAATGTTATATTGGAGACAAGTAGTTCAGAATGAACTAAACTGTACTATGTGAAGGCTGGGGCTAAGAGTTACTATGGTTCTTTACGTCTGGATGTGGAAGAAGCAGTGAAAGAATGGTATCTGAATCCCCATCACATGAAAATTCAGGTGAATACCACATAGATTTTCTTTTACTGAATGCTCCACTAGTATAAAACCAAGTAATCAAAAAGAACTTTTAGAAACCTTTCTACATTATTATGCACATCTGATATTAAAACATCTCTCTCTTGCTTTCAAAATTCCATGTATGAGAGCATCTGGTGGCGCAGCAGTTAGAATGCAGTATTACAGGCTGACTCTGCCCACTGCCAGCAGTTCAATCCTGACCAGCTCAAGGTTGACTCAGCCTTCCATTCTTCTGAGAGTGGTAAAATGAGGGCCCAGAT
This sequence comes from Pseudoxyrhopus heterurus, assembly GCA_032468235.1. Lineage (NCBI taxonomy): Eukaryota > Metazoa > Chordata > Lepidosauria > Squamata > Pseudoxyrhopus > Pseudoxyrhopus heterurus. The sequence continues at coordinate 230,442 of JANHJO010001244.1, read as the reverse complement.
TGTTGGGGGCAATATGCTGACATTTGTAAACTACTCACAGAGTGCTGTAAAGAAACAGAGTTGCACTGAAGGGGTAGCTCACCTAGATTTTGGTTGATCCTGACTTTATCTAGGAAACATATCTGTGCTATATTTTTCTTCAGTTACTCTTCAATTTGAATATCACAACTTAAGCAGTTGACAACAAATAATAAGTAGACTGTATTAAAATAACTTGACTTGAAAAAAAATCCACTTACCTTTACTGTAATTCTAGCAATTTTCCTACTGGCTGCATCCTTCAACGGACAATTGCTATCTACCAAAAGGAGCAAATACACAAGCTAAGTTAACAAATTCTAATATGTTGTCAAACTTTTCACAGATGGGAAATATAACTGTACCAGACTGCAGAACAGAACTCTTTCTATATATGTGTTTTGTTACTTCACCAACTCATGTCTAAATTTTTTAAACTTCCTTTCCCAGCATATACTATCCTTACACTGGAAGAATTCATGTGACTCTCTATGGCTCTGGGTGTTCTTGCTTACATCCTATTGGTTGATGCATGTGATGAAGATACATCTTATTAGCGATCTGGAAATCTGCCAGTTATTTCATCTTTGGGGTAGATCATAATGAAAGTATATCATTTTACTGACATTTACCCACTATTTATTATGCATCATTTTGCTTACATGTTTTTGGTTATCTCTGAAATTTTCAATAGCATAAAAGCCATTCTGAGGCCAATTAAAGGAGTGGCAGAGTTTATTTTTCTCTCTCCATATCTTTAAGTGCCACCTAAGTTACAGAATCAATTATGTTATCTTGTACTTCATCTTACTCATAATGAGATAGCTCTAAAACACGTTTACATGATGCCCAAGCGCCATTATTAATCAAACATTTGTATTTATCACAGATTTCCAGAATGGTATTTGGCACTGAGCAAAGCAAAGTTCTAGTGAAAGTCTAATTTAGCCATTTGTGCCACTGTTGGGCTTAAATCCAAATGCCTTAACAAGGAGCTCTTCATAAGGCAAGGCAATTATACTATCTGTAGTTCAGTCCAGATAGGGCGGTATAGAAATATTATTAAAATAAAATAAATAAAATAAAACATGGAATCCTGGGGTCAGTAATGTCATATACAAAGAGCAAACAGCCTTCTAATATCCATTAAACAATCTTCTGGTGGTAGATATTAAATCTATAAATGTTGCAGGCCTAAACAGAAAAACTAAGAAGAATTCCAGCAACTACTACGCATAAAATGAAAACTCCATTTATAATTAAATCAAAGTTCAAATTTTTGCACCCTTTTCTTCTACCTGTGTGATAAAGAAGCTGGAAGCATCTCTTTTTTGAGCAGGATGAACAGTTTCCACCTGTTCTTCATTACAGTAAACTACCATCTAGTTTCAGGTTATTTGTTTCCAATTCTATCAAACCAGCCCTCATACTAGAGTTTATGCAGGCTAAAGCATTGACTATGCATCCCCATAGATACGATTTTCTCCTGGACACACTATCCCCACCTGATCCTTCATCTTCCAATATAGCACCCATTGCTCCTATAACTGAATCCCTCTATCTTACAGGCTAAACTATTATACAGGCTGTAATTATTGTCAACTCCTCAAAAGCATCCATGCAAACTTTATCCAAAACTGATATGTGAAATAATATTTACCCGGAAGAACAAAGTTATCATTTTCAGGTTCTCTGCCCTAAAGATATAAACAAGATGGGAATTAAAGAGGTTAAACACAAACAACATATTTCAAATGACCATATGAAATGTTTTAAAAAATGTTGCATGCTAAAACTTAACTAAGAATCTGAAATTTGAACTCAAAAAATCAATGCATTTAAATAGTTTAAAAAAATATTTTAAACCAAATTTGGCTACTTAGGTTAATTAACAGGATTAAGATTAATAACAATAGTCCCCCAACGTATGTGGCAATTACAGTAATTTATCTTTAGCTGGCTAAAGTAGAGATCTGTTAAACTTATCATATACACTATCTTCATCCTACATTTTTTGACCTATACAAGTAAATTTTGGATGAATATTACTAGATAATATTCTAGTCATATAGAAACCACTCAAGAAAGTGCTTAGAAGGAGAAATAATTTAAAATTGCAGTCTCACATGTGAAGAAACCCTATTCTTCTTATCCTTGAGTTGAGATCTGTTTGGCCTATGGGTTAAGGCACCAGGCTAAAAATCAGAAGACTAAGTTCTAGTCCCCCATTAGGCACGAAAGCCAGCTGAATGGCTTTGGGCCAGTTACTTTCTCAGCTCAACCTACCTCACAGGTTGTTGTGAGAAAAATAGGAGGAGGAAGGAGTATTACCTATGTTCACTGCCTCAAGTTATTTATAAAAATAAGAAGGGCAAGATATCAATGAATAAATAAAATTAAACAATTCTCACTATGCTGTCCAAATTCAGTGGCAAGGTTTCCTACTATTTTAAAATAGGAAATGCATGAAAATGTAGTGCAAGGGCTAGCAGTTCAAGAATGATGGCTCCTCTAATAGGCTCTTAATTATATATTTACAAAAATATTTACAAAAAGTACATTAAAATTTAATTGATTTAACTGATCTTTAATCTACAGAGACAGTACATTAGAAAAAAGTAAATAAAATAAATAACAATAAATGAAAACATTTTCAAAGTGGGCAAGTTCTTGTGAAATGGCCATCAGTCACAAAATCTCTGTGGTTTTATGTAATATTGTCTAAAATCTTGCCCACTTTAATGTCTGATTTTCAAATACAAGCTACTGTCTTTGATGCCTGCTGTTTGTACTCTAAGCCCTAAAACAATTCTCAACAATTTCAATTTAAAAGCAAAAAATAAAGATAAAATCCCACTCTTGCTCAAGTATACTATATGGTTCTACCTGTTTTGGAAACATCTTCACCCTCACGCTATGCAGCCTCCGGTCACCCAAAAGATTCATATATCTGTGATGAAGCACAAAAGGTGCCCCCAAAATATGATTCTCTCAGCAACAGAGAAAAGCCAGAATTATATCCAGTTTTTAAAGCAACTGAATGGCTTTCTTCCTATTAGTATTTGTACAAGGTTTAGTCTTAATATTTTAGATCAATTCTGAAGTCTTACAGATAGTCCTCGACTTAGAACAGTTCATTTAGTGACCGTTTGAAGTTACAATGATACTGAAAAAAGTGACTTATGACTATTTTTCAGTTACAACCTTTGCAGCATCCCCATGATCATTTGATCAAAATTCAGATGCTTGGCAACTGGTTATGACTGTTCCAGCATCCCAGAGTCCTGTGATCACTTTTTGCAACCTTCTGACAAACGAAGGCAATGGGGAAGCCAGATTCCCTTAACAACCAGGTTACTAACTTATCAACTGCAGTGATTCACTTCACATCTGTGGCAAGAAATATCATAAAATGGGACAAAACTCACTTAACATATTCTCACTTAACATAAATTTTGGGTTCAATTGTGGCCGTAAATCCAGGACTACCTGTATTTTCTTGGGAGTAGGTTCAGGTTAACTCAATGTGACTTACTTCTTAGGAAACATATCAGGATTCAAATATATTCAATCCAAACATGCTTCTGATGTTTAGGTAATCCTCAAGTTACGACAATTCACTTAGCGACCATTCAAAGTTACAACATAACCCCCCAAGTATTTACGATAGTCCCGAAATTACGAATGTTGCATCACCGTGGCAGTCATTCACACAAACGATCGCAGAGCCTCTGTAATATTTGCCCTGCCTATTCGTCACTCCACCATCACCCAAGCTGGACCTAGTCCCTGTGGATAGATTGCACCTTGCAAAGATTTAGTGAGCCTTCAGTTTCTTGGCCTGCTTCAGTGCTTCAGGCCTTTGGTTTGCAGAGAATGGTGGCCTAAAGTACCACAAGATCATGTGATATCAGTAACGCAAGATCTCATGCTACTGATCTTGCATGATTTCCCTGTACTTTAGTCCTCTGTTGTCTGCAAATGGAGACCTGGATGAAACCTAAAATAAAAGGCTTTGCAG